>JARQTI010000638.1:23006-102903 GCA_030142655.1 Trachelus tabidus
GGAATAAGTTCCCCTTCGCCAAAGAATTTGGCATATTCAAGGAGATCAGCTCGCACCATCTACTCCTTGATAGTGATCATCTCTATTGCCGTAATGGCAGTGTTTTCGACAATGCACATGCTGAAGACTCTGAAAGTCGAAGCTTTTGAATTGAAAGGTTATAAAAGTCTATTACGATGTGTGCTTTGCAATAGTTTACATCAGCATCCTGTTATATGAGCTTTTTTTATTTGACTTTTGCAAAATATAGATTAATCGTACAGGCACGCTTTCACAGGCTGCTCTTAGATAAAAAGACAGGCCTGATGGATAAGAATAATCTATAGTGAATAATGAGCCATATTATTAAGCTATGCGAAGCGTACTTTATTACGGTTTTATTGTTATTACCCAGTATTAATTTTTTAAAATGTTTTCATGTAACGATTATAGGTGGAATTACATCGGCTACGGCAGGTGCTGTCTTTTATGGGAATAGTCTAATAGGTGCCATCATTTTTCTATGGTTGGCACCACACTGGGTGGTTTTACAACAGGATTGGCGAGCGATGGAAAGACTTGTTGACAGGTATATTAAATTATTAATTATCCTTTTCACTATTTTCCTTGCTCTGACAAGTATGATTGATTCAAGTTACAGGCTGGGACATCCGAAACTGCGTTGGAAGTTCAAAATAATATCCGGAACTGTTTTACTGCTTGCTTTGCTTGAACACCTGATCAGCATCGTATCAAACACAATAGGATTTTCATATGAGAAAACTGAAAACTCAACGATAAAACACTTGTTTCACTTCTACTCGGCAACGTCTCACCCATTCATTCTCAGCAGCTGTAAGCAGAGTAATTGCCATTTTCGTACAACTGATTAACTCTATTGCAGATACAAGGAATGGAATGAAAGATGCTCTGGTTTTATTATTTTAGTGGATTACAATATCGCTCTTGGAATATTTCTATTCATAATCAGTAAATTGGCAACGTTCGTATGGAACTTTACTGACATATTCGTGATGCTGGTACGTCAATGATTTTTCGTTACCAATATCTTATGTCTTTCCCAACAGACAAATTGTACAAGATTTTTTATAAAATTGTTAAATGCTATTAGATATCGACAGGTCTGGCAGAACGGTACAAGACTCTTAACAAAAGTTTCATCAGTACTATTGGTTGTCATAAAACATTATCGGAATGGCAAGCCCTTCGCGAATATTATGCAAGCTTAAGCTCACTTGTGAAACAAGTGGATAGCTATATATCACCAATAATATTATTATCTTTTGCCAATAATCTATATTTTATCTGTCTTCAACTACTCAACGGACTCTAGTGAGTGTATATTTCATATAGAATGTATATTTGTATATATATATATATATCTATACAGCTATTACAAATGAGCAGTAAAGGGGAGTAAGACTATTGTTGTTTTGTTGTTAACAAAAGTCCTACCGACCATGGTCTACTAGGTAACCTGTACTTCTTTGGATCATTTTTATTTATGGTAATGAGAACTGTCACTGTCACTTTATTGGTAGCTAGGATTAATGATCAATCAAAGTTGGCATTACCAGTACTTTACAATTGTCCAGCGTCCACCTATTGTATGGAGGTAAGGAAAGTTCTTAAGGTATGCTGAGTCTTGTCTTTATCTATAAAGAGTATTCATTGGATATAGGCACAGAGACTTCAGCAGCAACTGTCCAGTGACGACATAGCTCTGACCGGACTTCGTTTCTTCTCGGTAACCAGAAACTTTATGTTGGCGGTTCGTATGTTTATCGCACTGTAGATATTGAGAAAATGTATTTTAAGATTGATAAAAGTGTATAAACGTTAAATTTTCTTTTGACAGGTGGCTGGCGCTATTGCTACTTACGAATTGGTTTTACTGCAGTTCAACGTACCTATGAAGAAATGATTAAGGAAAATATGAAGAAATGCTTAATAGATTTGGAAAAATAATGCATTTAATTGTTCAATGTCATGTCATAAATATTCGACGAACTTTGACAAAAAGATCAATGCCTTTAGATTATTTAATTATCAATCCTGAACAAACATCCTTTTTGTTTCCATGGAGATGCCTCATTCGAGAAATTATGAGAATTTGGAGCACTGAAAAGTTACAAAATGAAAATACAAAGAACACAGTAACATATTGGGATTTTCATTATGTAATTTTTCGATAATCTTCCTTTGCCAATATAGCGATTGGGTACCGTTAGTTTACGCTACTTTAGCATGTTCAGCTTGAAGAACTAAAACAAAAAGAATATAAAATATCCTATGAGAGAGATTTGAATCTTTTAAGGAATTAATTCCCAAAGAAATTTTTTCGATTGATATCAAAAACGATATTGCAATACAAATAGACAATTACCATTAATCGGTTGACTGGTAATGACGCATATTGGCGCAGAAAATTTTCGTGCAAACTGATAACACATATGTGCACACATTGAATAACTCTGATAAATTTTTGTGAATTTTTACGAAACTTGGTACGCATAAGTTTTTTGGGTCGTTGATTACGAATCTGAACTAAAAATTGGGAAATTCATAATGGCGAATTCGGATTGTTAACTCCCAGTTAACTGATTAATATATCAGCTACATCAACAAGCTTCATGAGTTCTTACGTACTATTCAATAAAAAAAAATATATTTTACATTTTACATTACAAAATAATGAAAATCTTTATCGCCTAAGGATTTTTAAAAGTGGAGATTTCATGCTATAAATTACACGTTTCTTACTCACTGTACAATATGGCCTATACAGAGTCATAAGTAATACTAAATTAAATATTAATTGCTATGAAAAATTATAAAAGAAAAGTAATCTACAGTGTGATAAATATTATTACAAGTATAATAGGAATAGAGAAACCGAATTACAGAATAGAAGAGCATCGGTTTCTCCAACACTGCAAATATTCTAATGTAACTGACAGTAAAGGACAGATTGAAGTAGAGCAAACAGAAAGCTCTCCTTGTATCCCTTTTTCCCCTCTTTAACTCGCAGAACAAAAATTCGCGCATTTTACTTCACCATGCAAGCATGGGTGAAATTTATGGAGGCAGGATCAGTTTGTTGGACTGTATTAAATTGGACCAGTACCAATTCATAAGTGACGATTGTTCCAGCAATCTGTATAAAAAATTCATAAAATAAATTCTATCAATAGTTGTACCGTTAATTTTGAGTTGAACATAATCAAACCATTTTTTTTCTTTTAATTATACAAAAATATCGCAAATCTGCTGTATACGAAATTACTTACTGTTAGAACGAGACTGCGCGTTATCGAGAAGAATTTCATACCGGTTATACTTATACTGTCAGTAGTGACCTGTGTCAAAAATCTTATCACCTGTAACAAGTGTTTTTCATTTTTTTTAAATAATTCATATTCATACATTCAAATGTTTATTACCTCAATCGAATAACTGCTATCGGGTACACTGTAAAGGATCGGCGCTGGTAATAAGGACTCGTCATGTACAGAGGCAGCATACAAGGACACTGCAGCAGTCCTTCCAATAAGAAATCCAAATGAAAACCAGAAGTACGCTGTTTGTATCGTGTCTCTCGTTGGACTAAGAAAAGAAAAAAAATAAGATAAAATTACAGAAAATATTTCTACAAGGAAGATTTTTTAAGTGTAGCTTATTTCCCTGTAATACTTACACATACCTAAATGAATTGAGAAGCTGGATACAAATGAAGTATAAGTTACTGGCGAATGATAGCAAAACGATATATGATATGTGTCCATCGACGGTTCTTGTCAGGCTGGCCAATTTATTGTAATCGCTTCTAGCTTCGGACCACCATTTCGCCGGCATGGCCTTGAAATGAAAGCGTCAATTAATCATTAGAAATTGTACGAAGTAAGATGAATTAAAAAAATATGCCGACTGCTTCAGTAATATAACAACATTTTTTTCAATAAGATCCTCGTATGCATTTATACAGAAATTCGTCTTATTGGTCATAGATCATCGTTACCTTCCCGCGAACCGCGTAAAGCCTCTTATTCAATTGACGAAATTGATCCGTCAATGCAATGCTCATGAGTACCAAAAATAAGTCCATGAAATTCCAAGAGAAGGTACTAAGAAAATTTACAATCTGCACCAGTATGCTTTTCCAATGAGCGTAAGAGGTCGCTCCAAATACCTGCGGTAAGAGTAAAAGCTAATCATATGGATTTTAATTAATTTTAATGACACATTGATATAGCTTAATTAGCTTTGCCATTTTTACCTGAGGAAATTGAGATTGAAAGTAGGTAGAAATGATGTCAGTGTCACCACGTACTTTAGCGCATTCTAGGGCGCTTTTATACCCAGCCAAAACGGACAGTACATGTTCGACTAGTGAATAAAAAGAATTTTGAAAAAAATTCAAAGTTTTAGATATATTTTCATTTTTTTTTTGAATACTCACATAATGCCAAGGTCATTATGGCTACCGTCATTAGTCGGAATTTAAATGCCAAACTTATTTTTGAAATTCTCCTATATCGAGATGACATTTCACGTTCGACTTCTTCCCAAGCCATACTCAAGCATGGCCAATGCTTGGCAAGCCGGAGGAATAATAAAGAAGCGATACAGGTGCTTCCAAAGAAGACAATATTGGCTAAAAATTATTGTCGTGAAAAGTATCGTTATCGTTAACCTACAAATTTTTTTTATTATAATAATATGCTTCTACAATGGCGTACTAGTTTTTGTCGAAGTGATTCCAGTTACAGATAGTCTCAGCATACTGCAAATGTACAATATTCCAGCACCAATTAATGATATGAACTGGTAAAGGATTCTTGGACTTTTCCAGCTGAATCTAAAATCAGGTTAACGTCTTTTAAAATAACGTTATTCGATTACTACCTTGATTGATAACTTACTTGAGGCACGATGCATCTTTGGAATACACTCCACTAACCGGTACCAAAGCGAAGCACTGCGCCAGTATCATAATCGGTTTTAAAGCCGAATACAAACTGTCTGTCGTCTTATTAAAATTTCCAGACTGTACAGTAGGCATTGTTACTGTCAAAAAAATGTATTGTTATTATTCATAAACCTATCGATCCCAATTATAAATCGAACGATAATATCCATTGATACAAAACTTTTATCGTAACAGTAATGATCGGAACAAATTTTTCTTTTTAATTATACACACTTACCATTGAATGGAACATTGGTGCTTTTGTGCAGATCTTTTCTCCCGAAAAATATATCGGCTTTGGATACTCTGAAAAAAATATTAACGCTGTATCGAGTAGACTTGATGCACTCGGAGTTCTAGAACGACGAAATTCAAGACTGCATTTTTTTATTCTGCGTGAAAACTATCTAATAGTTTATACAGTGAAATAATTTTGGGCATTGATAATAACTAACACATATTTCGTATGATACGTGTATGCGAGATATAACCGAGTCTCATTCATATTCAATACAAACGAAAGAACGTGATTAATGGTAGCGAGTACCAAAGTGTAAATAGAATATGCCCAGATAATTGTCCGAATAATGTCAACGGGATTCTCGGTGAAAATATGAAAATAGAAATCAGTACATTTTTAATGAATAAGAATATGATACGATAAATAATTTTTTTGTTAAAAAGAAAAAGCAAAAATCTACGTCTGCGAAAGAACCTGCAAAAAATCTATGATTCACAAGAATAAAAATTAAACAGCGAATAGCAAGCATTAAATTTTATAAATAAAAAGAATGTCCATGTCGTTAATAAAAATAATAAATAACTCAAGTATACACTTGAGTGCAACAGATAAATAATTCACGTAATAAATACAATCCTGACATGCGACAAATGTGCAAAAAAAATTGTCTCGTGCAACCCTGAACGCAATGCCGAATAAACATCAGGAATTGCATGTATCCAGATCGAACGAGCAGGACCTACTTTCGTACGAAGCAATACGTATGAATTGTGACGTGTTTCAAAAGTGCAAAAACTTACTCGATTTGAACGGACGGAATTTGGAAATTCTCTGCAGCGGCAACTTTCCAGGCGTGAGTTGGCATAACGCTATGATTATTTTGACCACGAGAAGACTTCATATTCTGGATTTGTTCATGAGTCAAATTGATGAGCACCTTTCGGACGGGGTTGGCAGGAAAGTGAAGAAAAGCATGAATAACTATTGCTGAAGATTGATATAATAGAAAAACGAAAAAGAAAAAAATAGTATTTATCGTGTTCGTAAATCCACAAGATTTGTCCGTTTTATGTATTACGTATAAAAGTTATGAAAATTTATGAAAATCCTCAGGGCTCTAGATCTTGAAGTTCTGAGGGCGAAAACAGACTGCCGGCTGGCAGGATTGGTCGGGGGTGCTTTACAACCAGCGATTAGTCTTGCCAACTCCTGGATGGCATGTAAATGACATGTGTGTCGAGCAACGAAGACGCCTGTGTACGTCAGGAGGGTTGTCTATGTATCAGATGTTCGTGACGAACTGTGTTCAACACTGTTCAACTTTTCTCCCTTACTGTGCTTATGTACCCGTCGCACTTGCAGAGGTGCTCAACCGATTTTATAAAATAATCAGAGATCAAAAGGTAAATATAGATGTGTAAGCATACGGGTTCACATAATAGGAACACGATTACTCGTTTAGATTCTTATCTGTGATATTTTTTTATAAAAATAAAAAAATTTATTATCAAAGGTATATATACGTAATTGATTCAGCACTCGCAAATTCATTATGCAGTAAAGACATGTGCATTGATAAGGACACTTATGACGTTGCTGCTTGGACTTTTTCATATTACGTGTACGAAGTAAATAAAATGAGGGTAAACATCTATCCATAATAAATTGATAATATATATGGTTAACGCGGAGAAGATGAGAATACCAATTTCTTTAAGCATCTGTATTTCCTTGGAATTAAATAAACTAAATTTAAAATAAATATGCCAGGAACGAATACGTGTCCTGTCAACAGGGTGATCAAACAGACCGTTCTTTTTCTCATGAATATTTCGCTGTTTCACGCCATGGAATATACTTGATACGTGCCAATAGCGTTGATAGCCATATTATCGATATTAAGTATGTATTATATGGATGTGGGTACATATGTGTTTTTACGTAACATGCGAATATTATGATACCGTATCAGGGTAATATTCCGACCTGCCCAATATTATCCGTTTCGGAGTTTCCCGGATGCGCGATAATCGTGTTTATGAGTAAAAATTTAGGTGATAATGGATTTTCAGGGACGGGGGAAGAAGAAAAAAGTGGGTGCAGTTTTTCTGAAGAACAGAATATGACTGTGTCACTTTGTAGGATAATTGCTCCAGTCGATGATAGCCGACAGAGAAAAATGATTGGGCTCTAAGTGCAGGTTGAAATTTCGATATTGAAAATCTACCCTAGTTCGATAATTTCCTTACTATTATGAGAAAATGGTATAAATTGCTTTCCATTGAGTAAAGCTTTTTCCTGAAAGCTTTTAGTATGTTTGTAAAGTGCGTTAAACATGATTCTTAGCTATCTGAAAAAAAAGCATCAAGAAATTATCAATCAATAAGTTGCAGTATTTTTCGTGTGAACTAAATTACAAAAAGAAATGCATTGATTACTGGTGAAAATATAAGTGTTACTATTTTATATAAAAATTTCTAAAACTTGTGCAGATTAGACGATGTAGAAAACATGAATATGATTGTCAAGATCTCCGAAGTTCCATCATTAAAAATAAATCAGTTTTCCAAAATAAAAATTTATTTTATCTGCAAAAGTCCTCGGCTGCTAGAGGTTCAGAATTTTGCAGAAGATATTAAAATTCTGTGATAAATTGTGCACGCTAATGTCACGCGGAGACAATATAAGGAGTATCAAGGCACATAGCAGAAAAATTCAGAGAAGAGTATCGGAAAATCCGTGAAAAATTTTATAAACAATACGATTACAGTTTTTCCAACGAATTGTCAGATAAGAAATTTTCACCAGGGACGCAACCGCAATATTTCTAAAACGTGTCATACAACTACAACCTCAAAACTGAAATCATACTAGGACCAATCGAACAGAAGTACATTTACTCCAATGATAATAAATTCATGCCACTTGGACACGGTGAGTTAATCTTTTTCATATTTATATGTCCTACCCGTTTAGTAAATACTAGAAACTGTCCATAGACATTGGAAACATGCCAGATAGACAGCTAGACATAAAAGACAGACATATCACCTATACAAAAGAACAGAACAGTATAAAGCATTGTATAGAGAACGTAAGATATGTTTATTTGTATTTATAGAGGAATTCAGATATAGTCATGTATTATGAAATAGTGTTCTCCACGCGAACAGTGAACGATTGACACTCTTGTAGGTCATTGTGCAGCAATGAATAAGGCTGTAGGAAATTTAGTCAGGAACTGTTACGACCCATTTGCAAGACCAAAGGTTCATTTGTACTAACTCTCTTCCTCATACCCACATTGAGATTTGACTAAAGGCATAAAAATATAAAGTGAAACTAAACGCATTTATGTTAAGACTCATATATTCAATTTTTTATTAATCACGTAAAACGCTCCTAATCGGAGTCGCAATGTCGCACAAAGGAGATACGTATAATATTGAAGTAAAGTTGAACAATAAGTTTCGTATGGATCATTCTCTCCCTCTGGGTCGACGTAACACTGGTCCAAATTGACTAGAATGTCGGATGTACAGGATCACCGAGAAATTCTTAATAATCGGTGTCGCATATGAGATTCGGCCGTTTGTACCTGACGTTACAAATATGACAATACAAATAATAGGATACGCCTTACTACGCACATGGCTGATACACATACAGTTCCAAGTTCCCTCTTAAGAATCAATAGACGAACAGGTATCGATCGTCATTGATTAATCTAAATATTCTCCTGCAAGTAGTGCCTCAAATATAACTAGTCTTATCGTTACGTCTAATCTCGATGTAAAAAAAAGTCAGCATTCCCATTCGCTCTTAACAATTAGGCGCGATTTTAGGCCTTCATGAGACATCCCTTATCAGTTGTTACATTTATATGTACATTTCACGCGGTACGCTGTATATAGATTATTTCAACGTATATGTCTTCCCTTTGACTCCTTCCTACTCCCCTCGTATCCCGTATAAATTTCTAGTTTCATCACACTGCCCGACGAATATTTACGAATATTGTACATCTGTATTAATATACAAGTGTCCTTAACCTAATATAAAGACTCGTGAGGCCTCCCATGTACAATCAATAGAATAAGTTCCTCGATAAACCGACCCCTCAAGGAATTCTTACCGGTCGTCTAGAAAAGTACATACCCGCAGAAAAGCTCTCTTCACACCATAAATAAATTCTACGTCTCTATAGTTACAGTCAAATAGTAATACTGTGCTGCCACGTGGACCTTATACGCAATTGGGTCGATCTACCCGTCAAAGAGACGACTAACAGACAAAGTGTATCTTAACAGAGATCATCCCTTAGCAAAATATCATCGACAATAAGTGTTTCCACCAAGTATCATATCCTGCATGTATAGCACAGTTGTCAAGTTGGATCAGCATGAAATATCTTCAGGCCAGCCGAAGAAGATGATTCGCGTGTCCTTGAGATCAGGGATCCATCTCGCATGTGTTCTGGAGAGTCTAAATGAGGTCTCTTCCTCTTGGCACTCTCATCCGGTACGTTGGGAGCTTGAAGGGTCCTCTTGACGCAATCCACTGGTACTGGGTTGATCTGTAACCCACATATCAAATACCACAATATAAAATGTACAATCGTACAAGCTTCCATTACAATAGGTTATTTCATGTAATCCAGTACATATGACAATACCTATAAATATACTTCAATGTTATACACTGAGTATTAAAATTGCACGAGGCCACATATATTTATGTAATGCATATCACATAGGTAACTACTGTTGAATGGAATTGTTAATATTCCTCAGACTCAAAGGAGTACATTCACCAAATATCATTAATATCACGCGGCCTTGTACCTTGTCGACAGACAATAGAATAATCGCCATTGTCCAGATTCGTACATAATTAAAAAAAAAAAAATTACCGTGTTTGGTCTCGGTGGTAAGTGCCTCCAGTCGCGAAGGTAAGTCTGCAGTTCCGGTATCGGCGTGTTGTCCAAGGATGTCAGGCAGAGCATTTCTGCGTCCCGTTCTGCCTGTCGAGAGGAACTCCTTGGAGCCCTCGCCGTTGGTGTAGCTTCCTGGAGTGACAGCACCGCCTGAAGTTGTTGGAGTAGGGACAGAACCGGCATCCGTTCCGGAACCGCCGGAATTGACCGCCGGCTGCTTCTGCGAGAGCATCCTCAAGACTGGAAAGAAATGGATCCCTTGACCATGCCGAAAGTGTGACGTAGAATCGCGAGCGCCGCTCCGCAGAGTCGAATTGAGAACCGTGAAGGAGTATCCGAAAAATGGGGGAAAATGAGGAAAAAAGAAAAGCTACTCTGGTAAAGAGAAATCTATGGTACACGAAAGATATTTTATTCCATCGCCCTGGACTTACGCAGCATGCTCTTGTGAGTGGCAAATAAATACATAGGATAAATATGAGAACGATTGGGGTTTATTTATTTGAAATAGGAATAATAACGACGAAATAAACAAGTTAGCTAACTTCTTGACACAAGCTTATTGTTAGTAACATCGTTAGACGTAACTACGCAGGCGATTCTTCTTTAAGTATTTGTATTAGAATGTTATTATAACTCTTCGATGTTAATGGAATGCTGGTTATATCCTTCGTCAGCCGAGAGATAGGATTGTAGCTTTATGTGTGTTTTATAAACCCAAGCTGGTGGCCCAATGGTAAGAGTTATTTTTAATGCACTATACGTGTAAGCTACAGCGCGAAGTAATGTCGGCTCTTACTACTACGTATGATACTAGGAGAAGGCAAGACATAATTTTTTATTTAATTCAGATACTAGCCGCTATCGCATGTACGAGGACTTTATTTCATATTAGATTAATTGTAAATTAAAGGTTAATTCAATAGTGATTGGCAAGCGTTGACCTTGTGATACGCAATGAGTTTTGCGCAGGCTGGATCGATGCAGTGTCAGCTGGTTTTTGTTATAGCAAAGATAAACAAAGGAAACAACAGAAAGTAAAACGAATAAAAAAAAAGAAAGAGAGAGAGAGAGAGAGAGAGAGAGAGAGAGAGAGAGAGAGAGAGAGAGAGATACTTAGAAAAAATTAAAGAAGATTTAAAGGTGTTGGATAAAAACCCAAAAAGATGCAAGAGCACGGTGAGTAAGTGGTACCTTGGGCGCGGGCAAGCCGCTTCCGTCGGCCGCCCTTCCTGGGACGCCCGGAAACGGAAATGTCGACCGTCTGGACCTCGGCAACATCGCGTAAGTGTTTCTGCTGCTTCACCTGATCAAGAATCCTTAGAATCCTTTAGGGAATACAATGCTTACAAGGTCTACGCACAGGATATCCTTACGTATAAGTAATGGTAAGAAGAAAAAAACTCAAAATAAAAATTTATCAGTCATTGTCATGTAATGAAACAATTCCTGAAAATCCTTATATTATCATTTACCGCCTGTAATCAGCAGTTAATTCATATTTTTCAATTTCGTATATTAAATTCAGCGCATAAGTCTGATACAAGTAAATTTAGTTAGACGTCGGTCGAGGCCTGAACAATGCTTCGTGACTGTTAGACAATTCTCAGGTACAGGTCCCTACTAGTATACACCGGCTATTTTTAGGAGGTCAGGTGGCCCTTCAGGTATCTTCATCGAGTAGAGGGACCTGGTTCGAAGTCAGGTCGCAAAAAGATAAAAGACGAGAAGTTCCCTCGACAAGTTCCTTAAGAGTCCGACAAGATACAGGAGCACGAGATTCAGGATACAAGACGTGAAGGATAGTTGTATCGAGCGATCTCTGAAAAGGGGGATAATTGAACGCCAAGGACTAAGCAATTATTAGGTAGGAGGTTGATGAAAGTAAACACAGGAACGTAGTATACAGTCACAATAGAACATCAGTATCCCGGGTATATTAGTCCATTTGACTTTGGAAAGCCGCTATTAATAAAGCTACTAATAAACCTTCATAAATTCACGTGGGTTTTGGTATAAGGACACGGAACTTAACACCAGCCGCTACCTTATTGCGTCTTTGACGCTTGACGTCGATTTTAACGACGTACGCGTCATTACGTCGTCGAAGTTAACAAGTTCTATTCTGTAATGCATAACGACATAGCGTAATGACTTTAGATATATGTATATAGGGTTACTTAAGGCAGGCGCGCCACCTGAATATGGTTCTACCATAGAAATTACATTGACAGGCTAACTTCAGGTGATGCATTTGTAATGTATAACCTGACATAAGCACTATGGTCGGTTTCTCTTGGATCATGACGTGTTACCGACAGTTCGGAGAAAAAATTTCGGTTGAAATTAAACAAACGTTAAAACATCAATCATTCTAGGGAATAATGAAAACACATATCACTGTAGCGAACGAGGTAACAGGGTTATTGATTAATCAACCAATGTCTTCGATATGTCATTTCCTAACGGACGAAGCATTATGTTACCGACCGCAACGGACGACCGTTACCGATTGAGAAAAAGTCGTACACGCGACAGTGATAAAGATCGTAACAGAAAAAGTAATGCAATTGTATATTTGGGATCGGTGACGAAGTGACGTTACTGAATATTTGTCAATATAAATTGAAGGAATGGGTTTACCGTAACGAAGAAATAAGAAAAGTAGTGTCAAAATAAGAGAAAGAAGGAAGGATGAAAAGGTCTAGACAACGAAGGACGAGAGATTGGCTGGGACGCGTGACGTATACAGTAGTAAGAGATTAGACACTCACCATTGATAGGATCTTCAGCGATGCGGTATCAAAAGCCGCCGAGACAGGGTAGGGAGAACAACGTGTTATTTGTGTCTCGAATGAACATACGAACGAATCGTCGTCAATGCTTTCGTGAGGGATGAATCGATAGGTGTCGTGTCTTAGGCCATCACGGCCAGGAGTACAACAGTACAAGTCGTTCATAACTCGGGAAGGCTGCCAAGTGTCTCGGCCATGGCGCACACTGCTGATTACGTTAGGTTACGTTACGCGGCACATGACATCACGTATGCCAACGAACAGCATTATTTCTATCTTTCGTGTGACGGCTGCTCGCAGTACTCGCGAAATATCGCGTACGGCGTGCTCGCCGAATGTTACCGAGCCGCACCGAACGTAGACGACGTGACTTCGCTTTGCAGTTACGTTCGGGTGCTTCCGCCTGGCGGCGAACACACCCGAGAATTTGAAGGACTCGTGCCAACGAGAATAGTACATCTCCCCTATATGAATTAAATTAGGTAGATTAAGGATTGTTGCATTTTTTATTGACGAAGTATATTTATGCATACTTTTTGTGCTTGATAAGTAATATCTAATAGAAGAAATTATTTAATGGGAATAATAATTGCGGGTAGACGACTATACATATTAGAAACGTTATGTATGAGAATTTGAATATTTGGAGCTGACATTTTGAGACGCTAGCAAATATTTAAACATATTTATCATCGATACTAAGGTAGAATGATTACGTATGTTGATCTTGGGACGTTTTTGTTTACCAGGGTGTACTTAATCGCATAACGACTTTTTACGTTTACCAACGAGGAAAACGTGCGCGCACTCGCGTTGGGACAGTGAAATATTTCGTTAAGCCACTTATTATTCACATGTTGCACTCCAAAGAAGTCTTGTATTGCAGTCTATTGACAATATAGAGACTACTTTCTTATCGTGTATCCTCAAAATGGATCCAATATAATTTTCTAAATAGGTCACACAGAAAACCGTCGTGACTTCACTTGTCCACATTAACGAAGAAACTTTCCCGATGACATTTCCGTAGAAAGGTTCTTAATTGTCGTTTACCCAATGTATAAGAATCGCGATCCCCATTTAAAACAGCCGCAGGCCGATTTCGCAAAATTGTATTCCCAAAACGAAAGTGTCTGATTATTAATAACCATCAATCGTAAAACACAGTGAAATTACTTCGAAATGATAAGCCTTAAAAATTATATCGCAAGCTTCAAATACCGATGTGCCAAATTGACTATAAATTCAATATAATAAATAACACGATCATGTTTAATTAATATTCGGAAATTTAAGGACTATCAGGAAGAACGAATCAAATATTTTTGGTTCAGTACCATCGGATTTTTTAAATTATATACTTACCTGCATAAATTTGCATAATGTCTGTATTTACATAATCTATTCTCAGCTACAATTAATTGATATAAGTCTCATGATTCCGATGACGTTACTACAAGAAGGCCGCTTATGGCTGACATTGTTCCATGAATGATCAATGAACGGCACTTGCTTTTCACTACAGACTCAAAGACTCTCACCAATAATGAATAGATTAGATTGATTTTCTACAAGTAACGGATTAATCGAATACGCATTTATATTAAAATATTCATATCGATAGGCATTTCTCGCTTTCGAAGAAACGTTCATTAGAAAGCACCGTATACAAAAAATTTTCAATTTTACAAATATCCTTAAGTCATTTTTTATTTAGCATCGACACCTATTACGGTTGTAACGAGAACGTCGTTTAATCGTTAGTTTTAATTAGGCTTTGTGTGTTAATTAAGGATCGAAAAAAAGACTTTGATTACTCGTATACCGGTTTCGATCTTACAACATCTACCTTCCTAGCCTGATGACTGATGAGTGATGACACCACTAACGATATAGGGGAATGGGTCTGTATAGTGCGAAACCTATTAAAAACACGTCGATGTGCTAGTATATTTTGCAATGCACTTTTCATTGCAACAGAAGAAACACTTAGGTCGTTGATCTACGGGTCCATTCACAACGCTCACCAGCCCTCGAGGGATTCTCTTTATAACTCTTTCTGTACGATATTTTTGCTGTGTGTGTATCGATAGATCATTATTTTACCTTATATCATTTCTTTATATGCTTATCTTTTTTGTTATTAAATTTATGCACTTTTTCATTGAATGCATCAGCACGATACTGAAATTCGTTCAAAAATAATTTTACACATTGCCATTGTTATTACGTGGAATGACAGTGCTTGCACGTTAGTAATTAAAAAATTTTCTCGAGTCATGCCCCGTCATTCGTTTTTCAAAATTTCAAAATTTGGAGCGGATCAAATGACTACGATAAAAAAACATATGTTTCGTGTATGTGTGCGTAGGTGTTGGACATATTAAAAAATCATGACGAGGTGAGAATTTGAAATAAAAGAAATTATCACTTACCTTGATACACGAAATAGCCTAACGCCTGTAAGTCAATGTGAGGCAAGGTATATAATTTAATTATCAAATTTCATTTTAGAATTGTAAAATCATTTTTTGATTATTAAACAAGGACGATCTTACACTTTGATAATTAATCATTATTACGTTCGGATGAACTTTGACCTCAGTTATAGGATTAGGGCGACGTATAGCAATCATTTCGTAATTGGGTAATCATATTCAATGTGTGCAATGTAAATGCAAATGATTACAGCACAGTGTAAGCTGCGGTTCTTGTGTACAATGATAGATGACATGTAGATCCATGACATCGAGTGACGCGTTTCTTTATCAAAACTGAAACGAGGCTTAATCTGTATTTAATGAACTGACGAAACCCAAGCTAAATCATATAGAACCAACTTAAGAAAATTAACTATTCGTCTTTAATAGAAAACGGCATATAGTAGTGGGTACACGGAAGCTATAAAAAAATTCGCGAACCGCCAAATTTGTTTGACACATTCATCATAGTTTCGCGTAACGTATCTGTTAACTCTTCCTCGCTCGGGAAATCCCATGAAGCTGCCGAATCATCGGGACTGGGCATTGACTACGGTTCATGATCAAATCCGGTTTGACCAAGGTTCCACTTTTATATCCTTTCGATCAATTTGGAAACGACAATTCTTCGTGAGAAAGTTCATTTTCTATATTTTTTTATTTACATCTTACGTATATTTATTCTTACGTACTGTGTATAACGGATCAGCACAACCTTCGACTTATTATCTTACTATAAAACTATACATGCATATATAAGCTTTTCAATGAACACTTGCGAGGACATTACCGATTAAGCGGCATTCACAACGGCACGCTGAAATGTTAAGAAAAAAAAAAAAACTGAACCTTGGGAAACTTAACATTGAAGTTCTAAGCCATCTTAACTACGTCTAACCATTTCTAAACCCATCGTAATGCCGGGTGCCTGGCACTGTACAAATTTTGAAAAGTTCGGTGTGAGTCTCGCTTTACGTCCTGGTACATGTTATATATAAAAATGATATCAGGACTGTCCTCATAGAATACAAAACTCATAACTATCATTAAGAAATATACATTATCTTGGTACAGTGATATATTGAGTTGTTAAAAATGTATTAAATAACATAATTTTTTATAATAACTTTTAATTAAATTTTCAACAATAGTTTAACTGTTATTGATCTTATGCAACTCATAACGATCCACAGTGCTATTGGGTACGTCAGGATGTCAATGAACTTAGAATTAGTATCGATCATTAGCTTATCTGTCAAGGAAAAATTATGGCAGGGTTTTAAAAATACCGCAAATTCCTTAAAAGCAACAGTATCTCGTAATTATCCTCACGCTAGTTGCGTGCGTGACGTTTCTGTTTTTCCTTCCTTTTTCTTTTTTCTTTTATTCAAACTGCGTACAACTAGCAGTGGGAGGGGAAGTCACCCCCCTTAAAATCCTGCTGCACGACGAAACGCCGAATGTCTGATGGACGCCGTTCGAGCCTTGGTCACTCGTTTGCCACACGCACGTTGAAATAGAAGTCGCGAACACTTTGACATGTCTGTCGATTAGTGTGTCTAGTCTATTGATCGTAAGGGCAATAAAAAAATTGGTGGAATCGTGAATTTTGAAAATTTCCTCCTCGTAATATATTAAATTTCGAAAATATTAGGTTGTACTACTTTTTTATATTTTTTTTTCTCCTACGGGGCACACTATTAGTTTTGCATTGTGTAACAGTCGAGCAAATTTCCATTTGGAAATTTTCAATCATTTCGGAAAACGATTTCCGAAATGATCGTCGTATTAGGGTGGATCGCACTGTGCGCGATAAGTTTCTCGCAGGCTAGTAAAACCGTGGAAATTTTAACCACGGGACTGAATACCATCAAGGAGGAAGAGATCCTGCGTGTCTTCGCGCAAAATAAAACCGAATCCTCGGAGAACTTCACGTTTGTGGAACTCGTCAGTAATTTGCAGAATCACACAGAATTGACGAAGAATGCTGCTAATCAGGAATGGAGAATCGATCCACCCAAAATTTCCTGGACTAATCCGTACTACGGTGAGTTCGATAGGATTATATAATTTATTGGAATATAACAAATTTTAAATACTAATAAGAATTCTTCCGGATCTCCAATTTCAGTTGTTTCTCTATAAAATACCATACGTACGTATATATGTGCAAATACAATACATATATATATATAGTCTTCCTCAATTGTATTCAAACACGTTCATTTCGCGACCTACTTCCCCATTCTGCGTGGCCCGCATTAAAAGTACAATATTGTTAAGTAATACCAAAATGACGAAAAAACAATTTACCGTAATTCCTCGATCGACGTGATAATTTTCATAACGATGCTATTGTGTATCCTACCGGTTAAAAAGATATATAATGCATAACGATTCCGTCAATAAAATTACCACATCATAACAGTCAAACTATAGTCGCCGATTACTCAATTAACGTTTCCGTGTTATCCCCGACATCGGTTATACCCATTGACCGTTTCAAAAGTGAATCCTCAATACGAAGAAGAGAAAATAAAAAGTCGACCAAATAAAGAAAGAGTTTGCCAGTCAGCCTGTACACAAATAGAATATAATTGTTACACAATACGTAACAGCGTAGGAGTAATTTTTTTTCTAAAATGGCATAATATACATATACATACTATTATCCGAAAGATAAATACATTTTTTTATTATATTCAGCTAACTTTTTTCTCCAGTTCATTCAGAAAATCCAGTGTACCTGGTCAGACTAAAATACCCAACCTTCAACTCTTATGAAAGCATTTAGCCAAATACAGTGTCGATTATCATATTTCCAACAAAAAACAGATTTACCAATTACGTAATGCTGATTTAAATACACTCTTTTTTTATATTCACAGTCCACAAATTATAATCAGATATAACAAGCTTATTGGATGCAGTGCTCGTTGATTGGACTAACGTATAATTGATTGGTGAGAAATTGTAAATATTAAAACATGGAAGAATCGACAATGTCAATGTTACCAGTGATTTTGTACGAATCGCGTGGTTCGAAAAGTTGTCACATTAATATAACCGCACAAGATTATAACTGGATTCTGCGAGTTGCGTAATCTTAAACGGATCTTTTCGTACACGCGTAGCGATACCCACATAATGCCATGAGCTTTGCATAGGCAAATTTAAATAGCGAGCGTAGTACCTGTGCACACCAGGCTAGATTAAGGTCAATCGCCATTAGTATTTCTTTTTTTCTTGAATCCGCAGCCATTCGCGTCACATGCCACTGCATAGAAGGGCTGAGAGCATCGATGTGAACAGGGTGCAGTACAGCAGGACTACTTTCGATATTACGTCATGTAATCAACTTTTATTTCTCTCAACTCGCCTCTATGCGAACAAGCACGTCAAGGACACAGTCGTTCGCTGTCGTTACTTGCCGCAAAAATGGTTTAGTAAAAAAAAACATCAATTAGTGAATTGTGGAAGTTTGCCTTGAAGATACAATTTAAAAGGTTCGCGTGGCATCAAATAGGTACGGTTTGTTACACCGAAGATTTAAGGCTAGCGTGAAGAAATATTTCGAGGTTAAATTTGATTGGCCAAAATAGATTTAAAGATAAGTTGAGAATCATAATAATAGTTACAGTAGGAAATCAGTACGTGAAGTTAAGAAACGTGACATTGACTTTTTGGTATTTGACTTCACTGCAGATACTACGTATACACGGTAACGGTCCATAATCGGTATGAAAAAAATTTTGAAACAAGTAAGCGTTACCGAACAGTCAAATTGGTGTACTGTAATCCTACCATACCTATGTATATATAAACAGTACAGTAGTTGGAAAAAAAACTTGCCTCCAAATGTAATTAGCTAACAAGTTTTGCATACTAAAAAGAAATAATTCTCGAGTCACGTGAGTAGTTCTATAAACTTCGGTTAAATCACTAGGCAATGATTTTTTGTACACATCCATAAGTAGACGTGTAGTCGATAGTTTGAAAATTGGTGAAGCATACATACTCGGTAATAGGTATATGATTAATGCCATCTGTGCACTCAAAGCATATAGTGATTTTAAATGTGATTTGTAACTGTGGATCTAGTCGCGTGGGTAGTTTTGCCTATTTCAGTCGAATCACTTGAAAATATTTTTTTTGTATACTTTTTAACAGGTGAAGTTTTAAAATGGCTTAAACACACATACTTCCTATAAGAAGCTCTTGTAACTCAAGTATATACGCAAGTAATACACTCGAGGGTTATTGAAAATGAAAAATATGATTCACGAATTTTGTACGGTACGCTTATACGTGAAATGTGTAGTGTCTTCTACGATAAATAAATGGCACGATATTCAGCACGTTTCGTGCGCCTTGCTTCAAAGTGGACGTGCGAGAATATGCATCGTTGCAACATTGAGGCCTGAAGGAGTGAATAGCCGACAGGGTTCGTGAGCGAAACGAAAGTAAACAGTTATGGGTGTTATACAACTGGTTTGCCTAGCTACTAAAGACGGTAATGGTCGAAGGTCATCGTGGGCTGGGTCAATGAATCGAGACCTTGGTTGCAGTCGGTTTATTGGATCGAAAAAGGAAAAAAAAAACGAATTCAGGCTACAATTTGTTTAATCATCGACAGTTCTGACAGATGATGTTTATGGAGGGTGATAATGCTAAAAACTAAAAGAAAAGACGGTTGCAGCGAGGAATTTGACTGATTTCGAAATCGACAATAACAACAGCCAATAGTTCTTGGGTTACTTAATATTTCCACGTGACTATTATCTTGTGTTTGCTATCCTGACGACAGCAACGCATTCCGTTCTTTCAATAAAATTTTCTCGATTCTATTTAGAAAACATATACAAGAAATCGGCTGGAGACACGCGCTTCCATGGACGAGCTACGCGACCGTCTGATACGTGGTTATAGACAGTTGGAATATACAGGCGAGTTTAGTACTCGCGATTGCGATTCCTATGTCGTACGTGTTACCAGGCGCGATTCCGTTGCGTTTTGCATTACCGTAACGTCTAAGGTGAAAGTGTAAGTAAACACGGAGTTCAATGCTGCTGCGAGGACACGGCTTGAGTTTTATATTAGATATTGATTTTATTGAATTTTCTTGAAAAACAAATTTTTTCAGATTTTTTTCCGACTCAAACGGTATATTATTTCGCGCGCACACGTTACGAAAGTGCTAATTGATCTGCGGAGATTGTACGATTCAAATTGTTATAGTAAACGGCGTTATCTTCCGGTTTTATGCAATATTTTGACATTGTATCTATTAGGGTGTTTTCAATGCACTCACGTGTCGTAATGGCTGTCGTGGGTCGTTCTTGAACTTATTCATTTTGTCACTTTCCACGAAAATTACCTTCACTTTTGATTGTATCCGTAATTGCGACATGGACGCTCAGGCATGTTTACCAACTGGTGGCGTTTCTTCTGGTGCTACCGAAGAAAATTAATGGACGGGATGTTCTTGAAAATTATATCTGACGCTCTTTTTCTTGTTTTCAGAAAACTTTCGAACGGAAATCGATCGCGAGACTCGACGGCTGCTACAGGTTGTACCTGCCTATGAACCCGGTGCTGGCTCAGTGAGTTCTGAGTGCAAAAGACAGTCGGACGTATTTCAGCGGGAACTTTCAAAATTCACATTGTGGGCTTTGAAGAGTGAGTGAATTTCGAAAATTCTTATCTTACGAATTCAAGGGAAAATTTTTATAGGAGTTTCAGGAAAAGCACTCGAAGCTAATGGAGTTGTAATATTAATAATTACTTTGTAATTATTATCATATGATCGAATGCAGGAAGGACAGGATTTTCGAATTTGCATAAAATATTTTATTTACTTCAAGAACTTCGTAAGAGTTCTTGAGAGTAATATAAATATTAATTACGATAAAATTATCATAATGGTTTAGAAGAAGTATTAGAAACAATTATTTTCATGAGATTCGAGTAAATAACAAAGAACGCAGCTTACGCAATAATGCGGATAAGGAACTACACAAAAAGGTTATAGTTTTCATGAAATGAATGATGGTAAAATTAATTTATTTCCTTTGAAAAAAAAATCTCCATCTCGGTTCATTATAAAACAGATAATTTTGAGATAAATTCTTTGAATAAAGTAAAATACTTTGCGTGTAATAAATGACAAAGAAGGTGTATTCATAATTGGCCAACGCGTGGTCTCAGAGATAAAGCCCCTTACTTTGAAGTGTCTAACGATTTCTCTTATAAATAAAAAAAAGATGGTCGCGCAAATATCCTCCAAACTCACTAATAAAATGTCTCTCGGTCATTGACTCCTACGATTAGCAGTTAATGCGAATGGAAAAACGATACGTGACTAAAAAAGTGTTATAAATCTTAAAATCGTCAAGTCCGGCAAAGAAACTGTCAAAACATTTTTATATCCGAATAAATCGAGTATCCTACGTGATCTTATCTACATCAGCAGAGGCAGATGAATAATTTTACTTATAAATTAAAAATTTGGCTGATTACTATTTATCTGTGCTCGATACAACCAATCGATACGTGCCTATACAAATTTTATCGATTTTCGTAAAATTATTATTCACAGTGTACGATGCCACAGCCAAGATCCCTTCGGGTCTCCTCAATGGAAACGTCAATCAATTGGGCGATTTCGACGAGTGCGTCGGGGTCAAAGGTAGCGATGGTATTCGAGGAAAATATTGCTTGGCTTATTTGCAATTGGACATCGATCGATCACGGCCTGATTTAGTTCACCTGCACAGACTTCTTCATTCGCACTACGCATTTCGTAGTAACATGTCAGACGTAAGTTACACATTATTAATAGTTGAGAAATAAAAAAAATTCAAATTACAAAACGCATTAAATCTATAACTAAGTCACGTAACCAATTGCTGGTCGTGACAGTCATAAATCTTAGTTCTTACGATATGTATATTAATTATACGTAAATGAAATTAATAGTCGAAATTATCGTCTGATGACGCAGAGTCTAATACTTAATGTCTCGGTGGATCTCGCTGGTTATAATTTTGATTGTAAAAAATATTAAAGGATATCAATACCTGATATGTGAAGTAGGTATAAAATGTACATTTTGAAATTATTTGAAAAAAAAATATTTCTAAGTTATATTTTTATCCTGGGATTGTGTGCATGCCGGGAGTGCTGCTTGTTATGACTTTCATCGATCTCACGAATATATAGACGACAGTCTGACTCCTTTCTGAATCCCGACGAGCATCGTATCAGACAACAAAGGAGTCAAGAATCTATCAACATAATGATAAACGCGTATAGAATAAATAATCGGATTTGAGAACACAGTCTGATTTCGCGTTACAGTGTTGATTTGCAACTAATTTCTATTCTGTATGTGTCTTGAATTTCTCATTGATTGTTTTGTCTCCGGGAATTACCCGTCTGCCAGTCATGGATTCTGGGTTTCACGAAAAATTATTTGAAAATAATAAAGCCATCGATTTTCTTAATGTCCATTTGGCATATACGCATACGACGTATTTTAGTCGTGTCGCGACTTCTTATGATAAGATGTTTATAATTTTCGTTTGCAAGAAAATTGATCGCTAGGCAATCGTTTTGTTCGAAATTCAGAGGATTTTTCGTAGTAAACAAATCCTATATTTAAACGTGAGCAAATAAGAGTTAATAATAAAAATAGCGTCCGTTTTAGTTTCGCTCTTGTGCGAAATGATTATTTGTTTTTTTGTCAACGAGTAATTCAAGTGTAATACAAGTGACATTGATATAGGTAAAAAATTTCTGTATTTGACCCAATTTCTTTTATTAAATCATATTCGTTCGTGATCTGTAAACCACTGTTTCTTTGTTAATGCAAAAAATAATATTAAAAAACAATTTACGATTGATACGCAATTTTATTATTACGTCGTATAGACACGTGTAAATTTTATATGAAGAAACTATAAGGTCTGTCCCTACTGCTGATATTATTTTCAAGGAAATCTTATTATATGCTGTCAAAGAATTTTTTTTACATGGTCAATAGATGAAATCTTCATTATAGCGATTAAAAACGTTTTTACAAAAACAAAGTCTCGGGACTGATTCTAATCTTGGATTGTGCAATGAAAAATAATGTTCTTTTGATTAAAAAACATGTCTAAACTCTACGTATTCAAATTTTTTAAATATACTAGGGGACTACGGTATTGAATATATATATATATATATATATGTAACGATATGTATTAATTTTTTGACTCTTACGTACATAACAATACGATTAGTATAACAAAATTATTTGCCTTCGGAGATCAGTGATTTCTCCTAACAGTACTTTATTAGGGACCAATGACGTCAGGGTATTTCCGGAATTTATAAATTGGAAATAACGATCTCACGTGATTTGAAAATATCCCCCATATTAGTTTTGGGTAGTACGTGACCGATCGAACGTATCTATTGACTATTAATCTTTCCGTCATTAGCATAATTAAAAAAAAATAATACGCACACTGAAAGTTGTCTGAACCATAGTGATGATTATTCAATGAATCGATAGATCAAAATGACCAACCATCATTTTCAAATTTTTGTCTAAAAATATCTAGAATTGCTAAATATTCAACTACCGAATAATAGTATATGTACCTATTGATATGCGTATCTTCATTTGAATACGTACAATTTAATTCAGTAACACTGCTACGAGTCTTATTAATATAAAAGAGACTTACATTTTAGTGATGATCAGTATATCTTTTGCTTGGTGATACAGACCGGGACGTGTTTACGAGGATTGCATAAAATTAGAATATCACGTATACGTATATCTGTAACTGTATTTGTATTTAAAAATTCGGTAGATAAACATAAAATTAGTATACTTAGATAAAATTGGCATTTTACTGATATGCATGAAAATAACGGTTAATAAAAAAAAGTGATTGCCTATAATTATACAAGATTTCATAAAACAATAATAATAAATATTTCAATTTATCGTTTCCTCGTAAAGATAACCAAAAAACACATAAGAGCGGACTAACAATGAGGCCCTTACTGACCCATTGTATCTATCAGTGGATCATTAACGATTCGCTACTGGATTGTTCTTATATGTTTGTTAGGATACGGCAACGGCATCGTTTAACTTAATTTAATTGAGATAACTAAATATTTGATTATTTGTTTCAGCCTGGACACCGCGTACCACGATTTAGCACTGTAAATTGGGCCATATGCACGCCTGCGGCCTGTTCACATCGCGACGTTGAAATTTCACTAAGGCAGACTTTAGCCAGACACACAGCTCAAACTGGATTGAAGATCACAGTTCAGGTAGACCAGGAGATGTGTCAGGTTAAAAGGATCGAGCCATTGCCAACGTCGACGATAATCGTTGGGTAATAATAAAACGTTGATTAAATTGCGTAACTTGATAATGCTAATAAATAATTTGTATAAATACTTACAGACTCTTTTTCGCCGGTGTGATAACGATGTCTATTGTCGCAGCTGTCTGTGATCATTATGCACTGAATAGCAATGAGATTCTACTGTCATTTTCACTCAAGAGAAATTTCAACAAGTTGATTTCATTCGAAAGGGCTGAAGGCGACATCGCCACTCTTCACGGAGTCAGAGCACTGAATGCTATGATGTTAATTGTCGCTCACAAATGTATGGCGCTGTTTTTCAATCCGTATATGAATAGGACTGACATGGCCGAGGTTCGTTTAGACCTAAAACTTTGTTTCGCTCCTTTCTTCACTGGAGGACGTTGTTTAGTAATATTTCAATTTAATGAGTTACTTTGAAGATGAAGACAAAAGAGAAAAAACGATAATGTTTCAGTACCTGGGTAAACCGTGGACCGTAATTGGAAGAGCAGCTAGCTTATATACGGATCCGTTTATCATGTTGTCTGGCCTGTTAACGACTTATTCGTTTGTCGGTAGACTTAACAAATATAATAAGCTTAATGTTCGTAATGAGTATCTATCAAGACTGCTCAGGTAAGTTGATGATAAACTGATATCGCGCATGGAGTAGCTAGTAATAATTATTTGAATTATTTTTAGACTGGTTCCGACCTTGGCAGCCCTTATACTGTTTTGTACATATATCATGCCGTTTATTGGGTCGGGTCCTCAATGGAATCTCGTTGTAACTCATCATGCTGACATATGCAAGAAAACATGGTGGAGAAACTTCTTATTTATTCATAACTACTTTGGATTTGAAAATATGGTAATTATCAGGAATAGCTTGTATTAGAAATTGACTTTTTTATGGCGACGGAAAAGGATCGAAAGAGAATATTATTTGTACGCTTCTTTCAGTGTTTAACGCATACACATCATTTGGGTATCGATACTCAATTGTTCGCCTTATCGCCGTTGATGATAATCCTGTTGTGGAAGAAGCCTAAGATCGGTGCTGCCATACTTGGCGCTGTGGGGATAGCTTCTACTGTTTTACGTTATTACGTTACATATTTTAAGCGGTTGAATAATTACGTGTTCTTCGGTACTTCGTGAGTCATTATTTTTTGGTATTTTTTAATTAACATATAATTACTCTAATATATTTAATGACACGTCCTATGTATTATTTAGGATAAGGCAGCTGTTCGATACGGCGAATTTATCGTACATCTTGCCAACGCACAGATTAACAGTTTATATCATGGGAATTTTAGTGGGATACTTGCTCAGAAATTGTCCAAAAGGTTACAAGCTTAACGGAGTAAGTGTCTCTCGATAATTAAATGATACATTAAGAGATTCACATAACTAAGATCAATTTTTAACAATTTGTTTTGCCTCTAATTACAGACTGCTATCAATATCGGATGGATAGTCAGCAGTTTGATGTTTATCGGTGCATTTATTGGTCCTGCCAAAATGGGCTCCATCGATTATATTTACAATCCAACCCACGCTGCAACGTACAATGCATTTGCGCCAATAGGCTGGTGCGCTTTATTTGCCTGGATGGCGTTTTTGGCGCATACAGGAAATACCAATGGTAATACAAGATCATTGCAACAAAATTATAATTAAGAATTACACTGGCTTCGAATGACAACACACATTTTTTATACTTTTATTGTAGACTGGCTTACCAGATTATTTGGCTGGCGTGGATTTTTAGTATCGACGCGTCTGAGCTATGCTGTTTACTTGACGCAATTTCCGGTCTTCTTTTACAACGTCGGTCAGACGCGCAGTGCCGAGCACTATGAATTCTTCAGGATGCTGGTGAGTTAATGGCTTAAAAATAAAAAACTCTTAATATCTAACCTATACAAAATGTACATAACTGTTTAATTTTCATTTTGACAGTTTAACGTCACGGAATTTCTCTGGATCATAATCACATCGGTAATATTAACGCTGTTGTTCGACACGCCATTCCAGAACATCAAAAACTATTTTCTGAAGAAATCAAAGAACACGGCAGTCAAATCCGATTAAACAGAAAGGGCTCTGAGTTGGCGCAAGGCTTAATAATGAAAAAAAAGGGCCTTAAATTTGTAAATAGTCTGTGAAATACCGTTGCTTGCCATCATATACAATGTATATGAGAGCCGAGAGCATATTTATAAAAAATTTCACCTTTTGCCTGTGTGCTCACTGTAAATAATTTTGTTTTTTATCTTGTTTATTCTATTTTCTTTTTTACATATGCATTGTTCGTAACGCCACAAAGATGCCTAACTAATCCCGCCTGGCTAGTTCTTATTATTTATTTGAGTCAACTACGTGAATAAATAAATAATACAGAATATGTTAGATTGCGGACAAGATGTAAGCGTGAGAGATGAATAAATATGTTTTTACTGTTTTTATTTCCTTTGCAGTGGGTTAACCTTTATTGGTAGATATCCTCGCTATGTAATTTCAATTATGCACTCTGTGTGTTCCAAGAGTACAATAGAGAGAGGAGTATCTCTATAAAAATATATACACATAGCCTTAATCTATACATAAATACAGTCGGGTCCTTCAATATTTCATCTTTAAGTAGTCCGGCCTCATCAATAATATGAAAATTGCCCATAGCTTGGCCACTGAATAGTCCGTTGACGTTCTCCCTTATGACTCGGTAGGAATGCAGATTATTGAGATTTTATCGGTTCCCAAGACCGAACTGCTGAAGGACACGACTGTACAACAGTCAACTCTCTGTATAATCGCACGCTTGGGGCTGAAACGTAATTGTATAAAAAGTTCTCACTGCTTCTGCGCGCATGTGCGGCATGCTACAGAAATTACATGTACTATCCGCACGACTGCTTACTAAATGAAGATTAGGTGCTTGATTACCTCTACAAATCAGGGAAAACGCAACTATAGGCAGCGTGGTTGCACAGAGAGTTGACTGTATAATGTGTAATAATTCATTACACCGCAAATCAATATTTTTATGATACATAAAAGCAGTTGTAAACTTCAACCATTGAATCCGATTCGACAGATTGTACCAGTTCGATAAACAAATTGCATATACGTATATAAACATCGAATACATATGTATGCATCGTATAATGTATAGTATATGTTTACTAGCGATCTTAAGGCTACATCTAATATGCACGGCTATACGCATATGTTACTCACTTTCTTTCATTGTTTAACCACTTAACCGGGAATCACATTTCCGAGACGTTCAGCTATCTGCGGCCCACAATTGTTTTGCACGTATGGGAGACGTACGCGGCCAGCTTACTTTCTGTTTAAAAATTCTTTGTCGTTACAACGGTTTGGATCCGCGTTACTGCCGATTAAATGCCAGGTTAAGTGGTTATCGCGGCCATAGAGAACGGTTGCGCCGAACTGAAAGCAAAAAAGGAACAAAAAAGATATTATTAGGAACAAAGAGAAGACGCGAGGACCAAGAAAATTAAATTCTCCTAATAGATTACACACAGTGGTATAGTGTTTACGTTAGGACTATATCTAATTTGCGTTTATCATTAATATTTTTATATATATAAATGTTCTTATATGACTGATTCACTTTTTATGCGAAAGTAAATATTTAACGATGGACATTGCGAAGAGTCAAATCGCTAATCGATTGGCAAATGAAAAAAAAAGACGGGAAAGAATATGACGTTCTATTACACATAATTATTCTACACAGTTTATACGTAAATGCATTACCGGTACAAGTCCAATTATCATTACTCACAGTATGACGCAAGGATTTCTTAGTAGACCAATCCGATTGGTGATCGAATATTATTCTTATCAAATTTATTTCTGATGCTTATTATATCAATATTGTTATATATTCGAGTCTGATTACCTCCCACTTAAAAGATCTGGCATTCAAGAAAAGTCCCGATTGGATAGAATGGCAGGAGCCACCAAGGACCAAACGTAAATGGATAAGCACATCCAGGATGAAATGATCTTTACCCACATGGAGGCCGAATTGGAGTTCAATGAATTTATGTCGGAGTTTGGTCTAGAAGAATGAAGTAATAAATTAGTTTTATACACATAGAAAAAATTGAACTTCGATTAACAATTGTCTTTATACTCACTTGTACCAATTGGTCAATGTCATCATCACATATAAAGTCGCCAATGCAAACATGAAGTGGAAGAAACTCCAGTTGTAAGAAACTGCGTCTTCTTCGTTATCCCAGACCTTGGACTCATTTCCACTCTCGGCATCGGCGTTACGACCTTCTACTGAAACATAATCTGATAATGTTCGAAAAGGAGTGGAATAACAGAAAAATGCATCAATCAATGAGAAATGGGGGAAGCGATGTTATATGAAAAATTGTGAAACATAAGAGACTAGCAAAGGCAGGCACACACTAACTACGTCATAAAGATGAATAATTAACGTTATAATATTGGATTTTCTTATAGTGTTCTTCTAAACGATTTAGTCTAGTTCCATTTAATTCTTTGATGACAGTGCAATGACGATGACGTGAATGCTGTGTGTGGATACGCCAATGAATGATAACCATTGAAGTTACTGAGTGCCTAGTAAATATTTTGTAATTAAATACATATGCTTCGTGTGTGCATACCTTCGTTTTCGACAAGATTCTGGTCAGCCGGATTCTTGACTGCGCAAAAGAAAAGTTAAAAAGATATCCTCAGTCCAGTGTGAGTAGAGAGAATACATATTTTAAAGCTAGTTACAATAGTTTTGTGTATTAGATTAGTAGAGCGAAGACAAATGGAACAGAAAAAAGTAAAAGAAAGTTAAAGTTAATACTTACCAGCTCCATTGTCCTTCGCCAGAACGTTATCGGTCATTGTAATCCTGGAGGATTTGGATGCTGTACGTAATGAACTGTACAAAACGCAACACATCCAAATTACCAATCCGATTACGCTTTCCTTATCAAACGTAGCAGTATTGGTGGTAGTAGTACTGTTGTCAGTTGTTATGCCAAGGAGTCCAGGATTACATTCGTGATCTGAAAGTAACATGTTTAATGCATCAGTTGCGTAATTCAGTATTGTGATAGACAGACTTAAATAAAGGCCTGCGAAATACCTGGACTGTTAGAAACTCCGCTCCAAGTAAGATATACAACGTAAAGAGTGACAACGGAAGACTGTAGTAAACCACTACGTGGTTGAAATTCCTGAACACTTGGTAAAATGGATACTGCACTTGCAATAACGCAGAGGATCAGATTGAATGAAATGAAAAACTTGTTCAGAGCACAATCATTTGGCTGTAAAACAATATTTTTAAGTATAATGAGCGTTTCATATTACTGAAAAAATCTTAATACCTACCAGTGTGAAGTAAACGTATAGCAATACGACCCCAGTAATAGCCAATGCATAGTTTAAGAATGTTGCTCCTAATAAGGCAGCATACCTAGAATAAAGGGAAATAACTATCCTGCTAACAAGCATGTTATTTACAACACTCACCAGCCCTTTGATTCGGTTTCTTCATAATTGCCAACCCAAGCATCAGCCCAGGAATGAGCGAAATCGACGATGAGTATCAATTGAATAATTATAAATAGAAAACCACCTATCATTCCAAAATACATCCAGGTAGGACCAAACGACCCTTCGGGAATGAAAAATGCTCCAATAATTCCACCAATAATTAACATGTATTTAATTGCCCAGAACCTGAAGACAAAATATCACATGTCTTTGTCTCTTAATAATTCAATCAGTATCTTACTTAATGGTGGTGATTCTCACCCATTTTGTATAGGAGCACGTGGATCTTTGGAATTTCTAACACGCATCATCATTAGAGACATTAAGAAAAAGAATAATGTCAGTATGAAGCAAATTCTGTAAACAGCTAAGTAACCAACTGCTGAATCACAATCGAACTTGAAAGTTGTGGGAACATAGTTATCATCTGATGCACAAAATGGAACCTGGATGTAAAATAAAGATGATTAACATATTTTTTCCAGTAGAAGAATAAATACGTATATTATCCTTCTCTTATACCTTCTTTAATGCGTTTTGAAGACCCGGTGCAAGCGTGATACACGCTGCAATAGTGCCAAGTAGTAAAAGTAACGCGTACATGATACGTGTACTTGTACTATTACGACATGATGGACATTGTGAACAACAAAAACTGCAAGCTGCACTGCCACAAAGACAGGCAAGCTGTAAAGAAAAAATATCAATTTATTATATACACAATCCTAAAGATTCTTAAAATAGTTATATAATTTTTATGCTCCTAGAATTTGCCATATATAATGAGAAGTAGGGGAATAGTATCTGAAGAAAACAGATCAATAGTGTTAAACAGATGCCAAGAGTTTACACAGGTCAAGGACTGAAGATACTAAATTTTGCTAAAAATTATTAAAGATTTTCAGTTATGTGAAAGCAAAATCGTACTCTGCTGTTCCAAAGTAAAAGAAATACATTATTTGCGTCGAAACGCTAAAAAGCCGATATTTGTACAATAAACGGATTGACCTCAAGATAAGATCATAATTAGATATGTATGTTGACTCATTGGATTTCGCTGCAAGCATACAAACAATTGTCTTGAAAATCAAATAAAATTTGGCCATTATGTTTTTCCAAAAATATTGCAATTAGTATAATATTCAAGCTAGTAAACAAAATACTAAAAACAACAAAGATGTTTGTACGTGAATTCTAATTTTATAACAAAAATGGCGACGGACATCCAAAATTACTTATCAAAAAATCAATAAAAATTAATGTCGAGAATAAAATTCTTACTTATTTAGGCATTTAATGGCAACATAACATGTACAAATTGTATGTTAACTGTCATTATCTAAATGTAATCATGACTAATATCGGTAATTCCTCTGAATACACGCATTCAGTATTTCTCCGAATTATTCGGGATGAAGTTCATAAATATACCTCAGATTCAGACAAGGATGGAATATATTCTTTGCGGTAGGTAATAAAAAATAATCTAACCTGTGCAGATGAACAGACAATGCCCATGATGATTGTTCACTTGTAAATTTCGCGAAAAAATTATATCACCACTCTAAAGAAAGGTCTGAGTTTGCGACAAATGTTGAAAACCCAATGCAACAGCAAAAACAATGGCGTATTGACAGATCAGTATACACCTAACTTCTCGCAGTCAGCTGACTGGAATATAACTGGAGAAAGGAATGTTTTCTACGCCGAAGGAAACATTTTCACATATTTTATTCCAATGGAACTTATAGGAAGACTACCATTGGTTTTTATTGCACTGTAGCTTCATATAAACGTTCCTTAATTCTTTGATGCACCAATCAGAGTATTGCATTACCAGAATATTTCTCCTACAAGAAATTAATTGATTCATCGGGGTGGTCATTTCATGGTCTCTTTGCGTCCTCAAAATTGGAGCAATGGAATATCCCATTTAGAATATAACCTTTTCAATTAAAAAAAAAAATACTAGAATCTGAATTTCTGTCAGGATGCGAATCAAAATTGAATCGAAAATCAAGTAAAAAATTGTCAACAGAATCTCAGTCAACGTTTAGTTCAGAAAAGAGAATCACTCATTAAAAATGATTCCACTAACACCAGGACTCAGATATCTAACAAGGAAGAGTTTAGCATTGTTACCTTTAGGAAATCATTATTCATGCCGTGAATTAAATACAGCAACTATTTAGTAAGTACAGGCTGCTTAAGTCTTAATATAAATTACATAATTAACCTGTCATTATTCAACAGTTCGACACCAGTGAAACTAGCCTATGTATCCTACGAATCAATGAAAGAAGAGAAGAATCACAGTAAGAGGCCCCCTATTCTGATAATGCATGGCCTATTTGGCTCTAAAAATAATTGGAATTCATTAGCTAAAGCCATTCATCAAAAAACTAACTGCAAGGTAACTACCGATACCTAAATTCACATTATAGAAAATGTATATTCATTAAATTATCTGTCTAGACCCCATTTTTGTTACATTAAATTTTATTTAGTATATATGCAAAAGAAAATTATCATGGCTTAATTCATCTTTAAAGTTTTCTCTGCACATCTATAACATAATAAAAAACAAATCACAAAATCTAATAAATTATGATAAAGTTTGGTGATACATAATACAACCTTAACTAGGTAATAGCAATAGATGGCCGGAATCATGGAGATTCACCACACTCTCCAGAAGTCTCATATGCAGCCATGGCTGAAGATGTAGTGCATTTATTAAAGGATTTAGAAATTCCAAAGGCTGTGCTTGTGGGTCACAGCATGGGCGGTGGTACCATGATGTACACAGCTTTAAATAATCCAGAATTAGTTGAAAAATTGGTAGTTGTGGATTTTTCCCCAGTGGGTACAAGCCCTAGTTTACTGTCCATGACAAAGATCTTCCAGGCAATGAAGTCTGTATCGTTGGATTCAAATATGTCATTGTCCAAAGCAAGAAAAATGATTGATGAGCAACTGTCATCTTCTATACGATCACTACCCCTTAGACAAGTATGCCAAATATTGTTATTGACTATAAAATAGGATGCAGATAAACAACTAAAACTAATGACTTTTGTTTTAGTTTTTACTGACAAATCTCGTGGAAGCTGAGACTGGAAAGTACAAGTGGCGAATAAATCTTCCTGCACTGGAGAAAAATTTTTCCAACCAAATCGCGGTCTTCCCTAAGGTTAATGGCAAACGATTTGATGGTCCTACACTGTTTTTGGGTGGTGCTGACAGCGAGTACATCCGAATCGAAGATCATGAAGCCATTGGAAAGTTATTTCCGAATGCGAGATTTCATTACATAGCTGGTGCTGGACACTGGGTACATGCAGATAAACCCACGGAGTTTCTCAATATTTTGACAAGCTTCATCGATGAAAAACAGTGACAAAGATTTTTTTAGGAAGTTAGCTGGGAGCGTCGTAACGCTCTTTTAATTCTGTACATAGGGCCCGTAAGTGGCAGAAAAAGAACAAAACTTTGAGGTTTCAGATCGGCAAAACCGAGATTAAACGGTCAGACGTATATATACATATATATTTCTTTTAAGTCCGTGTAGGTTATAACAAGAATTTCGCGCAATGGTGACGTGAAATACAAACAACTTTGCAACGTGTCCATCTTTGACTTGATTGAGTGCTGCTTGTGCGAGAGGCTCAATTTCATGACGGTAAGATCACAGATTAGAAGAGTTCGTGACCTAGGCCGCCATTGTAGGCATAGTCAGCTTTGTTGTGCATAACCAGACAATCGTCCACGAAGTAGAACGAATCCGATCGCGTTTCGAATGGATTTGCAATCATCTCGGACACTGGAAAATATATGAGATCATGGGGACAACCAATTTTTCAATAAATTCTTGAATAATCGCTTACCAAGTTCCGCTGGTAGTGCTGGAAATTCATAGATGTGCTCACAAGTATTCTTGCTGTTAGGTATACAAAATCCAAACTCGAAATCGAAAGTCTTGAGTAGTTTATCACGGAAAAAATGTCTTTCAATCATACGGAATTTGTTAACTGGTCTTGCACCAACCATAAATTCTACTGTGGCTCCAACTGTTTTTAGCTTCAAAAATTGTGGGGTAAATTGGTAGCGAACAAAACGACCAGTATTAGGATCCTCACAGCCTGATTCCTCATCGGGTTCTGGCTCTTGATTAGTATCACTTTCTGTTTAAATATAATTTTTAATTGTAGTTATACCAAAGCTCTTGGTTAAATGGCATTCTCTTGGTACATGTAATTCTGTTACTAACCAGAAGCAGGTGGTTTGGCTATCTCAAAGAGAACCATCCCAGTTTCAAGATCTCTTATTTGAAATCTCGTAAAGTCAATATCATAGATATTGGCCTCGGGTGAGCAGAGGTATTCTAGAAGAAAAGTAAAGATTAGTTTACACCCATGAGAATATATACTTATAAAATGATGCTCCAAAAAAATGCTTACTATCTGTAATAGTAGGCAAATGTAGAACCATTTCAGGGGTAACCGGTTCATCATGAACTTCACTATTCCCATTATTTTCATGGCCGACAGAATTAAAGGGAACATTGGAACCCGTTTTATTTCTACTCACAGCACTCATATTTGCGCGGAAAAAATGTACCAGTTCTTTCTTGAGATCAGCTGTGAAAACGCAACTGGTGTTCAATAAAATGCAAATGTCTAAACGTTTGAGGGCAACTGATTGTCGCTGAAAATCGTGAAAACTCGAAGAAAATTAATCGACGAGCAATTAGCAAGTTTCTATAGTTAAAACGCAAACATCCTGGCGCGTCACAACGAAGGTCGCCGGCCCGACGGACGTCGTGTCGATTGATTTTTTTTACACGACTCCATTTTTACAGAAGTCCCTCATTCTGCAAATGTCATTCTTCCGTTCGCACTTGGTCGCCCCTAGAACTCTAGGAAATTTGCGACAATTTTCTACGGATTTTATCCTTATTTAAATTATTATTATGACGTTTTCCGTGTCACACCCCACCCCGTAAAACTCTTTGATCACAACCAGGAACCAACGGTAGCAACAAACTGCGATAACATCCCTTCGCAAAATGACCTTAAGACACTTTCCATGAATGCGACCAGTTTTACCAGTGACGTACACATCGGTTTCAACATTGGTAATGGAGTTTCACCAGGTGGCAGCCATTTTAAAAACTATAGCGACCAACAAATATCGATAGTGTAACTGGATAATTAAAGAAATAATATCCGTTCACATCCTATAAATCTATAGAAGACAAAACCTAATCTATAAAGCAGATAATATTATTTTATAATGTTAAAACAAATTATAGAAAAATTCTAAATCTTTTCTGTCGTACCCATAATGTCAATTCTTCATGACCCTTTAACGTTTAATTACTCTTGACAAGTAAAAATACTTCCTCTACCGTTGACTGGCGTATGATTCAAAATATATGAAGGATATGAAGAAAAAATTGACAAAACTGTTTCAGTTGGCAATGAAAGTTTCCCCAAGACGTGTTGGACTAGAATTCATAACGGTATGAATTCTCAAGAGCAGCAGATGGGTTGAATCGTAAGGCCTAACGGGGTCTCGGTTCCGGACAATGAGCGGACCAAGACGCTGTCAGTCATGAAAACATAATGAAAGTAGTTACGATTCAGAGCTCTGAGTAAGAAGTCACGTTCCTCTTTGCCTAATTCGGAATCGCGCCCATAACGGGTCAACCTCTGTAATAATAATGCTGTCTACTGGCACCCGAAAAGCATTGAAATCGGCAAGAAGGTGAAAACAATCTCGTGATTATGGCTGATTATCGACGACGGGAGTGTTCTGAGCCATATCAAGAACTGGACGGCGAGTTCCATGGTTCAGATTTGAATACCACCGTCCAAAATGGAATTAGAAGATGCGAGAATAATACTGTCAATGTTGAACCACCGATGGAACTTTCATCCGTCGCGGTGATACCGGATGGTATGTTCTCTATTGTCATAATTTAAAATAGCCCAAATAAAATGATTATGGCGGATTTCTGGCAATTCAAAGTAGGGCGCCAAATGTATTATTGTGGGATTTTACATTTTGCATGAACTTTTGAATTTCCTGCGGATGCTATTGATGAGTCGATTATTTTTATGGTGTCATTTTTATTTTCAGATACGTTTACTGTTGGACAGGCTGTGAACGCCTTAGGTTTTGGAAAGTTTCAGGTGAAGCTTTCTTTATTCACGGGATTATGTTGGATGGCGGATAGTATGGAAATGACTATACTTAGTATTTTAAGTCCAACACTTCATTGCGATTGGGGTATCACTCGGTATCAACAAGCTTTAACTACTACGGTACATAATTTTGAAATATGGTCAAGTTTTTATACTATAGGGAAAATGTAAATTTTGAAAAATGAATTTGTTTCAGGTTGTTTTTCTAGGGATGATGTTAAGCTCGACTTTTTGGGGAAACTTGAGTGACCGGTATGGCCGCAAACAAGCTTTAACATTGTGTGCAGTTTTACTCTTTTACTATGGTTTTTTGAGTTCGTTTGCACCAAATTTCCTTTGGATACTTTTGCTGCGAGGTCTGGTCGGTTTTGCGATTGGCTGCGTACCGCAATCGTGCGTTTTAACATTTTTTTTTTTCATTGTACGCTCATTATTTGCAGCTTGTCAACGTTTTTTTTTTTGTATCTTGCAGCGTCACACTGTATGCAGAATTTCTCCCTACTAAGCAAAGAGCTAAATGTGTCGTTCTGCTTGATGTAAGTTGCGAAAATAATTTGGGCTGTATTAAAAATCGCATAGAACATTTTTCTTGAATTTTTCAGTGTTTCTGGGCATTGGGAGCGTGTTTTGAAGTAGCTCTGGCTTTAGCTGTAATGCCAACACTAGGATGGCGATGGCTTTTGGCCTTTTCTACAGTACCACTATTTTTATTTGCTTTAATCACACCAGTGAGTTTACGCACCATTATCTTCTTTTTTGCAAATCCTTTCTCGCCGCTTACTTCATTCACTTATTAAGGCGACAACAAATTGCAACGCACTTAATATTTCATTTAATTAGTGGCTTCCCGAATCAGCCATGTTCGATATGGCAGCAGGACGCACGGACAGAGCATTTACAACTTTGGAAAGAGTCGCAAGAGAAAATGGGAAACCGATGCCCTTAGGAAGACTCGTTCTAGACCGATTTTATCCAACGAGTAGAGGAAGATTACGTGATTTACTTAGCACAGAAATGCGCAGAACATCAGCATTATTATGGCTCGTTTGGTGAGATGTCAATATACATTTTACAAATATCAAAGTATTATCAGTTATCAAATAATTGAAATCTTATAGGATGACCAGTGCCTTTTGCTATTACGGCGTCGTCCTCATGACTACAGAACTGTTTGATACCTCAACGGAACAATGTGCAGGCTGGTCGGATGCCCGGTTGCCAGAAACAGATTGTCAGTTAAATTGTCGTTTGGGACGAAGCGATTACATGGATTTATTATGGACAACACTGGCCGAGTTTCCTGGGATATTTTCTACGATTTTCGCAATAGAGAAGATCGGTCGGAAACGTACGATGGCCTGTCAGCTTGTGATGTTCGCTGCGACTGTCTGTGTACTAGGAAGAGCCTGTGTCCTGAGCAGGACAGTCTTAACATTAGGAATCTTTCTAGCACGTGGTCTTATCGCTGGAGTCTTTCAAGCTGCTTATGTTTACACACCGGAAGTCTATCCAACGCACTTGCGTAGCGTGGGTATTGGTGCTTGTAGCGCTATGGCGCGATTAGGTGCGATGCTTACACCTTATGTGGCACAAGTTTTATTACAGTGGTCCATTGCAACTGCGATGGGTACTTATGCAGCTGCTGCACTATGTGCTGCTGTGGCTACCTTAGCTTTGCCAGTCGAAACAAAGGGTCAGGAACTGAATGGTGCTTCTAGATCTACCAGGTGAAGTTCTTTTCCTTGTTTTGTTTTTGTGCATAGCAAACAGTCAAGATTTATACAAAGAAATACGTCAAGATGTATCCGTCCAAATCACTCTTGGAGTATGAGTTCTATAATAGAATTGGTACTTATTTTTTAGAATTTATATTCGTATTGAATCGTTATGAGTTAATATATTTTAATAAACGATATATTTAAAGTTACACTAAGACAATATTTATATGATCAAATACGTTAATATATTTATAATGACGTTACTAGCATACAAAAAAAAAATGCAGTCCAATGTGTATTAGGGAGCTGGTGATGTAAATATACAATCATTTGTTCACATTGACGCTGATAGAGAGGGTCCAGGTTGACAAATTTATTTCAAGGTTTGCTGAGGTAGTACAGTCGATTCCCACTTACTCAACATCCACCTTGTCAAGTTCGCTGTGCAACTTTGAGTTTCCGAATTTTGTTGTTTTTTTAAGAAGAATGCTAAAGAAATTTAGATGTGAATATGGCCCCACAATATTCTATTCGAGACTGTTCGAGACCATTTACTTTCTAAGGAAGCTTAATCGACGTGTAATTTTTCGTGGTCACGAATAAACAAAGTAAATTATTTGGTGGTGCATCGTTTCCCTACAAAATAACAAAAACCATATTTTCGTCGACCATAGGACGTTGTCAAACACGATTGTCATAAGTCGTCAACTACAAGCCAATCAGAACTACTTTTTTTCGGTTTTTCGGTGTTGTGATTGGCTCGTTGAAACGCCTCACTATTTGACCAGCTAACCAAAGGAGTGAAGCCTCTTCTCACCGTTCAATATGTGAGTTCACCCGGTCTTGTGTGGATCGAAATGCGGGATTCGCCTGCACATTTGTGCAGTGTATAAATCGATAATCTAGTCGTGTGGTAAATTGTGCTTGAGTAGATTTAAGATATTTAGTGTAAAAGTTTTTATGATAATAGTGACAGAATAATATTGGGCAATATGACGGGACGAGATCACTGTAAGACGAAACTGTCCAAAGGAATTTTGGAAATGAAGGTATGGAAATAGATTGAGGTTAACTCACTGCAAAAAACTTATACATGTTTCTGTTTTTGGCAGTTTATGAAGAGAACTAAAGAGAAAGTGGAAAAACAACAATTTCAAGAAGAAGGAGAAGAATATTTTGAGAACTTGTTGACAACTCGTATGAAATCAGAAAAGTAGGTATTTTATTATCATTCTGTTTCTCCGTGTATTGCAAAACTTTGTTTATGTTTTAGGGATAAATTTATAATAGAGCCAAGCTTCACATACTGCGAAAAGTTAATCGATGGTCGACTGAGCTTTCAAGGTATGAATCCAGATATTGAAAGATTAATGGAAATTGAAAATGAAAGCAAACGACTGATGCTTGAGAAGAAAAAGGAGACAGATATTTCTGATGAGCAAATGGCAAAACATATATCTCGTAGTGTTAATCCATTATCGCGAAATCGTAGAGGAACAAAATACATAAGAAGAGTACAGGTCGAAGATGAAGAACCTACACAGAAAAAAACAAAATTTTTAAAACCTGTTGATTAATTAATATGTTCAAGAATAAAAAATCTATTTTATGCAACCATACTCTTCATTTATTATCGTTCTCCCATTCATTTACCTTGTTTATATAAAAAATCATTTGCATCTAATCTAGTTATTTAACTAGAATAAAAACATTGCGCCATTTCCAGTTAACCTTTCGTGCTAGAGAATCTGGTGATAACAATGCTGAAATCTGCGCACCTACCATAGTGTTTTATCTTCCCTATATCTTGACTTGTGTCATGGAATAGTTTCATGAGAAGGCGGCTTAAAGCTTGCACGACAAGACGGGGAAGCCTATACAGGGCGCGTGGCTTGTGCAGGAAGTGGGGCTTCTTTCGCGTATCTAACGCGTTTTCCTAGAGGAAAATGGCTACCAGCTGTCACTCGTGGGGGAAGCGCAATTGCTAAAGTGCAAGAAAGGCGGTTAAGCGTCTTTACGAGGAACCGACGAAGACAGCCGTGGGAGTGCGGCCGGGTGATCGAAAACTCTCGAGCGAACACGACGCGGAGTGACCGAGTGTCTATCGGGCGACCAGTGCCGCAGTGCCATGAAACCCAAGTTTATTACACTGTTTACAGACACTCGTCCACGCTGTATAAGTGACTACTAGCTGAGTCTACTGCTTCTGATACTTCGAATTTCACCGGCTCGTCGGACCCGTCTGACTCTCGACGCTCCTTTACCCTTGGGACGGTTCGCCGGAAGGTGAGGCACACCGTTCCAATATTCATGTTCGTCGAGAAAACTTTTGTCTTATCAATCGGACCGATACCTTGATCCATGCGAACCGACGACTCTTCAGATTAATGGATTAGATCTTTATTTCTAAGAAGTGACTAGAACGTTTTAAGATTATAGATATCCCTTATTTCTTTTTTGTCATTTTTATTTGATAATTAATTGAATGTAAGTAAATATGTTTCATAAGGATATGAATTTTTGTGCATTTGAGTAAATTTAGATAATCTTGAAAATCTGTTGCAATATCACTGTTATGATTGAAATTAAGTATACTGTGTACTCTCTCACTATTTTTTTATATCAACATGATGTTACGCTTTACAAGACTGCTTCGTGTGCATTTTCAGAAGGGCAGTATGGGTTCGAGTCAACAGTTTTCTCTAAGGTGGAACAATTATTTGAAACACATAACATGTGCTTTTGACACTTTGCGCACAGACGAGGATCTCGTTGATGTAACCCTCAGCTGTGAGGGAAAGAGAATTAGAGCACACAAGATGCTCTTATCTGCTTGTAGCACATATTTTAGGGATCTGTTCAAGGTATTTCCTTAGTCCTTACATATAGTTGCTAAAGAATGTTTAGCAAATTCTAATACATACAACGTAATCTCATTTAGGAAAATCCTTGCCAGCATCCAGTCATCATATTCCGAAATGTTAAATTTGACGACCTAGCTGCGCTGGTCGACTTTATGTATCAAGGCGAGGTTAATGTAGTACAGGAACAGCTTGCCAGCTTTTTGACGACAGCAGAACTTTTAGCGGTTCAAGGATTAACAGATGGAACTGGCAAAGACAGCGATAGCCTTGCAGAGGTATGTAACTTGTATCCAAGCTATTAGCACAATTAAAAGAATCAATTTAAATAATATCCTGTGAACTATAAGTTGTTAATCGAATGAGAATAAATGCTTTTTTTTCAGGAGGATGATATTCCCAATGAGCCTGAGGTGCAGCTGCAGAATACGTCATCGAAATTGTCAGGAAATCAGAGCACAAAGTCGCCCGCGTCTCCCACACAATTTCATTCCGTCGAATTGCAGCCGGATACTCCGCCAAACAAGAGGCGAAAATGTCGGGAGAGTTCAAGTGGCCATTCAGAGAAGAACACGACGAATTCATCCTCGAAGGAAAGTGACAGTAAAACGGACGGTCAAAACATACCGGGCTCCGACCCGGTTGAAATCATCCCATTAATGCCTAATCTCAAACTTGAGATGCCTGAATACCTTGAACAGGACGGCAGCAGTTGCAGTTACGAGGAACAAAGCACTGGGGAAAGCTCTGCCAATCGAATTGGAGTTGACGAGACACCATCTAACACACCAGACCACGAACAAAAACCTGACATTAGTCAGACATTCTACTCAGCTAATCAGTCAGCCTCGGACACCCCTCATGATGTCAAACATCAGGACATAGGTAAACTCTCTAGTACTAAGATATTTTTTTTCTCATTGCAGTGTTTCAAAAATCCAATACACACCAAGAATATGCTTTATAATCATCATGTTCTTTGAAGGTCACCTACTGTCAAAACCGAGTACGTCAGGCGAGAGACTAACGCAGGACGCTATACAGGGTGAGTGTATAAACCAGCTGATATAATTTTAAACATCGTAGTTCAGGTTGTTGATTGTTGTCGATGCCGTATCCTAAGAAATTTGAAAAACCCGAAAACCTCCTGGAAACTTTTTCTTTTTTTTCACACATTACAATGCATCGTTACGTTGTGTTTACTATTTTTATAATATTGACAAGAATATTATCCAATCCCTTTATCAAATAACATTTGATCGCGTCATTGAGGAAAAAAAATATTGAAGACAGAAGTAAAGGGAGTATGGCTCGACGGCACTCAAAATTTTGTATCCGTCGATGCCTTGTATTAAAAGAAAATGTATTACTTAAACGATCGTTCACAAGAAAAAAGAGTTAAAATTAGAGAACCTAAAAATTCTTTAGAAACCTTGTGCATCGGGGGTACAAAAGATCTGTACTTAAAAATGATGCGTCAATAGTAAGGAACGCTAATGATTCCTCGTTATTGACTTAATTAACTCCGAGGGGGTAGTTAGCAATGATATTACCAATTAATCAAAAGTCGTATCTACAATAACGGCTTAGTAGCCTTTGCAGCTTTTGCATTACTTATACACGCATTTCATAAAAAGTTGTACAAGACTTCTTGGGTTAAGGCGGAGTCAGCATTATGCCTTGGCTTATATCGGTGTAAGTTAATAAGCACAATAATTATTATAACTTATTAACTGCAAATGAGAAGCTATTACATATATCGCTGACTCAAGAACACACAGGTTTTCAACTCCAGGAAACATCCCTTGTGTAACTCTCTGTCACTTTGCGAATCTGACCGATCATTTATTTTCGCTTTTCTCCAATCTTCTATTTATTTTTTTATTCCATAATCTTCGTTTCTCATCTCTTTCTCACCTTTTCTGTCTCTCTCTCTCCCTCTCTCTCTACCTTTATTTTTCTTTCCTCCTAAGATCCTCATCTATAACAGAACAATTGTTTTTGCTTTCGTTACCAGAAGTGTCGTCCGTCGCTCTCTTATCACATTTATTATCACGGTCAGCTTCGCAAATTGCGTGTACATAGAAACGACGAATATGAAAGGGGAAAAAAATGGTGAACGCAACGAGGCGATTTTCACTCCCTGAAAGCAAGAAAGAAAAAAATTTCTTTCAAACCCTCTACCCTCTCCACCCTTTTCTCACCAGGATCCATAACTTTCCCTACTTTTATTCATCCATCAACAATATCATTGGACTCTGTCAACTGTCCTAAGATGCCTTTTTAGTGTAAAGCGTGCATGGATTTCTGAATGTAATCGTGTGGTACAGGCACTCGGGTGTAGGTTGAGCTGTAGATAATTAGTAAGCATTGCCAAGTGCTGTATGTGTGCCGACAATCAGCAATGTTCCTTTAATAACTTGGACGGAGCCACCCATTATGTTCTACTACTCGTACGCACTAACAGAGCACTGCCTCAGGAGGCTCCTGAAAATTTTAACGAGAGAATCGATCAACACATCCTCTCGTTTATGCGGGAGGGAATACTTCTTTTAATTTTCATCATTGTTATTATTATTTTCTTATCTTTCAAAAACATTCTCTTGGGAGGTACAAGTCTTTTTTTAAGGAGAGCAAGAGTGCGAGCGAACCTATTGAAAAACGAACATGATTTTACGACAACGATCAGAAAAATGGAAACTCGTGTTACCTTTTGTGCGGATGAGACAAACGAGGGAAACTACGTCGTATGTTTTGCTCGGTTATTCATTTCTGGAAGTTTCACGTCTACCGACTATTGCGGCGGGCGTGGAACTGTTTTGGAATTTTTTGTTGTGAAAAAAAATGTCTACGGTCACAGAGAGACTCTCTACGAAAGAGTATCGAAAATTAAAGTAAAATCAAGGGAACAAAATCGTATGGGACTTTGATAATGAAAATATATATATATCACCACGAAAGTACCGAGATTTCGTTTTTCTATATCATTACATACATATACAAACTAATAATGCAAAGACTCTGTAGTGGTGGTGGTGATGGTGACAGTGGCATGTTTAAGCGATCTCTGGTGTACTTTCCAACCAACTTTTTCTCTCATCATGCTATCACGAGGTTCTTTCTTTCGACTGTAATCGGGTATGATTGATATAAAATGTTCCTAGGTAAGTAATTCATAAGAACAAAAAAAAAGACGAAGAATATTAAAAAAAAAAGAGAGAGAGAGAGCGAGAGAGGAGACACATCCAATACGGAGACCGAGGCATATCCGGTAGAGAAACGTGCATATAAATAAATGTGGTCGACGTTGCGGAATCAAAACCAAATTGTGAACCGGCGAGCCGTGTGCAATAAGAACAAAATTAAAGACACGAGAACCGATTACAAGAACAAACCGCAAGAGTGCAGAGGGAAATAATCGTCGGAGACAAAAATTACGTAACTTAATATAAAAAGAACCTCTTAGATTTTCTCGCTTGATAGATCGTTCGAATAAACTATTAGCAGCTCTTCCAAACGTATCGCGCGTAACAGCGAGATCCCATCGAGGGTTGTAAATAATGAAAATTAAGGAAAAAAAAGATTTCCCTTCGCGACGGAAGCGAGGTCGAGTATCGGTTCTGCCGAGTGACCGAGTAGCAGGCCGAGAGAAATAGCGAGAGCAGCATCCTTTACGGAAAGAAAAGGATCGACGGAGATGAGGAGAGAAAAAATTCTAAATTTAACTGAAACAAAATTAATTTATACCTATTAAAATTTAGATGTCTGGTTGCCAGAAGGGTCGGAAGGGCACAGTGAGAGAGAGATTACGGAAGAGTGTACCTGTGTGTATAGGGGAGCACATTGAACTAGCACCTGGCAATGCTACATTGTGGGTATTGGATCGCTGACACTAGACTGGCTTACGGCTACGGGTTGGTGCTGGGAATTGGATACACAAAAAAAATATAAAGTACAAAAATAAATATACGTATCTCTGTCAATAAATGTCTGTGTTTCAAGGATTGAACAGAATGACAAAAAAAAGAAGCAAGCAAGTAAAAGTTCTTTCTTTTTTTTATTAAAAAAAATTACAAAAAAATATGTATATCTATATATAAAAAAAAAACAACACAACACAGTTACTAATGGTTGCCTGCATGTGCACATAAGAACTTCTAAGAGATTATCACTAACCGACGATTTGGCCAATTTTCTCCAGGAGGGATTACGTACGTATCTGGTCAGCCGCATAGCCTCAGCAAAGCAAACGGTCACGGGAAAGTATGTGTACACTGCAAGCGGCTCGGCGTGCTCACTTCACGTGGAAAGCTCAGGCAGACGCGCTTCAAATGTTGGCTCTGCAATGCCTGCCTCTGCCGATGGCCGTGTTTCGCGGAGTTTCACGAAATGCGCGCCATTCCGCACATCCCGCCTCCCTAACACCAACCTGAGACCAACCCCTTGGAAAATATCTGTAAATCACATTCCAATTTTTATCTTCATTTCATTGACTATCACGAATCATTTCTTTTTTTTTTTGTGTCACACTCCTTGTACTAGATTTTTCTTGTTTTCTCTCTCGTACACAGCATTCCTGTTCCACCTCCTCCATCAAGTAAAGCGTCGACTCAATACCCACAAGAAAAGAGCCCGCTGATCGACTTAATCAATTAACATAAGAGAGCAGCAAAACTTTTATACGTACAATACCTTATACATACTCTTTTATATATATATACATGCATATATATTATACATATGTCCAGGATCGTGCGACTCCCCCCCCCCCCCACCATCAGAAAAAAAAGGAAAAGAAAAATAATGATAAATAATTAATCATCGTCGGCACTACCTTAACGAGCCGTGTCTCGACTCGCCATACTCTTCTTATCCTACCGGCGACGAGCGTCCTTCATTGATATAGGGGAGTAATTAATTTTTTTTTAATATTATTTGTATCGCGTGACTCGTTCTTTCGCTATTAATCTGCTTCAGGCCGTTTATTACGCGCTGCGGTACACGAGCCCATGTCTTCAGGTAAATGTCGATTATCACTGACGCTCGAAAACTTATTTGCGAGGATTTTGCGCGCCGTACTGACAGCCAGCCTGACAGAATAACACGGTGACGCCTACCGAAGGTGTGTTTGCGTTTGATAATTTTATTTGAAAAAAAAAAAAAAAGAAAACGATGAAAGAAAAATAATAACAACTCCCATCTTCCAGTATAATCATAATACCAGTATATATAGAAATAAATAATTATATCGTAACGAGGAAAACTCTCGCCAACACAGACTGATTATTCCGTAAGAGTAAAAAGTTACGCGCCGTTATACATAACTTCATTATATAATTATTATTCTCTCATCCGACTTTGAGCTCCACGCGTCATTGACAGTTCATTCGCTGACATATTCAAATCGTTCGGTCGTCTCCCGATGTGATAATGATATAACGAAGGTAGTTGGTCCCGTAGGAAATATTAAATACGATATTAGTAGTATTATTGTTTTACTGACCTAGACGATGATAGTCGGCTACAACGAGAGCTTTAACGTTCGTTAGATTATTAATTATAATTATAAATAAATTCAGCGTTTATATATATATATATACACACACAAAGAAACATATACTAACATAGTATGTGGTACTCCTCGTCGACGCAGGTCTCGTTTGTTCGAATAGTCCTTTAAGAGTGAGAAAGAAAATTAAAAGAAAATATAAAAAATAGCTAAAGCCTCTCCCTCACTCTGTACAATATATAGTATATGTGCTGTAGGAGGGTTGTCGATGCTCAATCAATGATAAAATTATAATTGCTTATCGTACATCGTAATCGTGAGATATCGTTATCCGTAGCGTGACAGTGACAGCTACGCCGACGCCAATCGATATCCTTATTGGGGTGGGGGGTGTACCGTCGTGTTGTTGGTTGGAAATCGGGATTAGCGCTTTTGACTTAATGGTGTTGTATTATGTCTTTTGTCTGATCAGGCTTCCATTCCCAAGCTTATACGCTTTTGATGCCATCCACTTTTTTGTTTATATTAAAAAATATATATATACACACACATACATATATCGCCGCCCCGCCGCCGCCGCAACTGCCGTCGCGTTTCGTCACTATTTTTTCTCACACTTATCGAGGTGATGTTTGTTGTTTATTTGTAGAACCAGCGGCCGATCCTGAGGGCGGTCCGAGCGCGGACTTGGGCTCCTCGATAGACGATGATTTCGCTCATTCCTCGGATACTGAGTTGTTATTTCGCTGTAGAATTTGTTGGAAGGGTTTCAAGCATCCAATGTCCTTGACCCTGCATAAGGACTTGCACACGGGCCAGACTAAGTGCCCCATTTGTCATCGCATCTTCAGTCGAAGTTACGACATGAAAGCGCACTTGCTACGCATCCATAAGTGCACGTTTAGCGTGGACGCCAAGCTGAATTTTCGAAAGTAAATCTTTTCCCGCGCTCGAGCTGTATTCTTCTTCCTCTTTTTTTTTTTAATACTTAAATGCGCACTCGTATTTTCTGATGTAACGTATCCTTGCGCACGCACGTTACCCGTGTACAAGGATATAATAGTGGGTTCGGACGATTGTTATAGCGGCGACGGGAGACGCTGAAATTATATTGACGGGAAATGTGATTACGGTAGGTGATAGTGTAGGCGAGCAATTTTTATGACAGGGGGGGGGGGGTTACTTTTTTTTTTCCACAGTCGAATACGAAATAATTTTTGTTTTACGCGGGAAAATCGCGTAACCCGCAGTGCCATATGCCAGAGTGAAGGAATAAAGGATAGAATTTATTGACACCTCCCCCCCCCCCGCCCCCACACCACTAACTTTCCTAATCCCAGTAAAACTAATGGATACTTCGGTTACGACGAAAGTGAAGTTATCGTAAGACGATGTAAATAAAATGCATATCGCGCGTAGAACGAAGCAGGGGAGATACGAGTATTTTGTGGATACAGTGGAAATTCGATAACTCGAATCTCAAGTGAAACGATATATACTACGGAGTTATCGTAGTTTCGATCTATCGGGGGCTTTCAATCGTTTATAGAAACGAAGCATTAGGAAATTCGAATATCGATAGTCTTATGGAGGTTCTTGACTTACAGAAGTTCGAGTTATCGAAGTCCCGCTGTATTTGGTAGAGGTTAAAAAGAAAAGATTTTTTTTAATCAGCAAGATTCCTCGAATTATTTCCATGCGTATTAAGACCCAGTACCTTGATTAGAAAATCACTGTTGCATATGTACTTTATCGCAATTTCCCTCTCACTGTCTCTGCTGCGAACCGAACGTTTTATTCCATATAAATATTATAGTCACGTAATAAAAAATATTTAACCTCGTCGCAGGAGTCGGTCGAGTACTTTTTTTTTGTTAATCCTAACAAGCAATACTCTTGTCGGACAGGATGATAACGTCGTCCCGTGCTACGGCGTTCATAATAATTAATTAAGCTTTGTGCAATTATGAAAACTTAATTAACGCGACAGCGTCCTTACGACAGTCGTCTGTCTAGAACTACGAATTTAGACGCCTATTTTCATCGTATTAATTCTACGGTCGTTAGCCCTCTGCGTTGGTATTTTCTAAATAACGAATTCGCAAGAAAACAAACATTTTCCGTATGAATGCGACATTATATTATGCTGCCGTTTATAGACGGCGATTGCTTGGATCGCGCGAGCGCAGTGCGTTGGTTTTTTTTCCTTTTTAACGCGGGAATGAGAAGTGTGTATTTCGGAGAGAGCATGTGTGTGCGCGTGAAAAAAAAAGGAAACGAAAAATGCAGAGACGAATAAAAATCTGTGCTAAAGGTGAGATTGTGAGTGATATGTGGGAAGCGGTAAACGATAGAGCGTAATTCGCGTTGAACGAGAGTGCTGTAAAATGACGGGAAAAAAAATGAAATTAAAAAGAAAAGGAAAAACAGTACCTTACGCAATGACAAACAATTGTTGTCGATCGAGCGCGACGCGCTCGTCGTCCCAAAAGAAAGTAAGCATAATACTTCGATTAACGAGAGAGTACGAGCCAAGAAGGAGGATGACGAAGTTACTAAATAAAATACAAAAATACTCCCACGGTCGCTCTCTTTACCCATACCTATCTTGGTTTTATATGGTTGGAGGCTTAGCTGGTTCACGCTTTATGGGAATAATATTACTCGCAAATGGTACAAGTACAAGAGTCACACTGTGTTACCCCCTTGCATACCCACGCATTGTCCACGCCACTGCTCCGCCCGTTATAATAATTTTTTTTTAAATAAAAGAAAAAAAAGTGAACGCTCGTGAAAAAGAATAAGAGCGAGTATTGGTAAAAGAAAAATTTTTTTTTCAATGCAACGCAAGTCTGCAGAATGAACTGAGGTGATAATAGGATAACGGAGAGGATTTTTTCCCCTCTTTCTCACTCACCTCTATCTCCGCCTCATTCTTTCCTCCCCTCTCTCTCTCTCTGTCTCCCTCCCCCCTTTCCTCTGTCTATCTATCTCTCTCGCAGGACCATATTATCCCTCCAATCTCTATGGGACAAAAACACTCTGGATTGTGTGCGCAGAGCCAATGTACGAATCGCCTACTCATGGGAGTCAACTTCATAGCAGCTTTGGTTACGATGCCAGGCGAAGGTACCGGCCCCTCCACGATGAGAGCGGTCGGTGGATTTGCGATGTTTGCGGAAAGACCTACAATCGCGGCGACTCCCTAGCCCATCATCGAAGTATACACAGGGGCGACACGATCTGTCCGATTTGTCAAGCTGTCTTCACGCGCAAGTATACCATGCGGTGCCACATGGTAAACGTACACGGGATCAAGTAAGCCCCGCGGCCGACGTGCTCAAAACGACGTGTGAGACAAAAAAAGAACACACACGACATTTGGTCCGTTCCTATCCAAACGACAATCCTCCATTTTGTCCTAATCGTCATGTTCGATGTCATTACGCTACACGTACATTCTTTCTCTGTCTCTCTCTCTCTTTCTCTTGGACCCTCTGTTACCCACACACGGTTGGCTATGTTGATCGTTCTTTTTTTTTTCATTTCCCTTCATCCTAAAAACGAAAAAAACCTACACGTCATTTCTCTCCTTGTGACGCTTCGCGAACACTTTTTTTTTCGCTCGTCCGATCGTAAATGGGACGATGGGGCCGGCGACGAATTTATATCGGCAAGAAAAACAATAGGGTTGCAGACGTCGACGTATCTCGTTTCTTGAGGATCCGTGATTCTTCTTATAATGGAAACAGAAAGGAAGAGGACGAAACGAATGTAAGATGCTTAGAAAGACGCGTAACTTTCTGTGCTCACTGACGGAAGCCGCCATATTTTTTGTTTTTCATCGAATGTACAGATTTTTGTATTCCTGGAGGGGGATGGGTATGGGGTCATGCGGGTGTAAATGATCTTCGCAATAATTTGAAATTCGCGCGTTCGCGAAGACGACGGCGCTCTTATGATTTTTTTTCGATCGATTCGATGACCCGAGGGATATCGATCGCATCGCAGGGATCGATCCGGCGATCGGCTCCTTCACGTGCAATGGGTTTGGCACCCGATAGACTTAATACGTATTAAGGTTATAAGCTAAGCGTGGATGTAGAAAGTAAAAAAAATCAAGAATCACTGTACCACATTATTGTAATCGTGAATAAAAATGACATGTTCCTTTTCAATCGAGAGATTCGACTCGAGACGTTCACAGCGTTGTCGTAATTTCCGCATAATCTATAAAGGTTTTTCTCCATATATATATATACGGATGTGTGAATGTATAAATGGGGCATATCCGGTTCCTTTCGGTTCTTAAGGGAAATGCAAATTGATTGTCGGTACACTGCACTAGAGTGATGATGGCGAGCAGTAGGTATATATGTTCCAAAAATTCAGAAAGGCAACCAACAAAATGTGAAAACCACAACAGGCAGAGTAAACACGAATTCAGAAAAAAAAAGAAACGATAAAGAATTCAGTAAAAACTAAATGTCAGGGTAGGTAATGGTTTTGTGTGAGACGCTGATGCGTCGGTGTGTCTAAATTATTATTTAGAGATCGAATGAATCACCCGACCGCAAGGACAATAGTAAATAGCAAAATTAATAATAATAATATAATAATAATAATGACAATACAAAGCGTTGTGCATGAAAATCACCGTATCTTCTGTGCCGTACGTGTAGATCACCGAGCGACCTGCTCGGCAAAGCATGATCGCTCCGAGTGTGCACCGAGTTCGTTTTCTGTGTGTTAAGTTTTATTTCTGTTCTAGCGAGTGATAAAAGAAAAGTCCGTTTCCTTTTTTGTTTTTGTTGATATTACAAAAAAAAATTTATATATATATGTATACGTAATAACACTCCTTGTAAGAGATAAATGGACTTCCCCCGTTATTGTATCGTTGATGGATGTACGGGACAACGAAAACAAAAAAAAAAGATGAAAAAGTATTTTTTAAAAAACGAAAGAGAACGAAATTTTCTAAAATCGTAGTAAAAATGAACTTAGCAAGTAACGTCAGAGTAATTGTCGCATCTCAGTTCTCAATCGAGGGAGAGACTGAGCGATATATTTTACTGTGTCTCAGTCTGTGATGAATGGAGAGAGACACTTAGTAGAGGGTTGTTGAGTATATTGAAAAAGAGAGAAAAAAAAATTACAAATTTTTCTACAGTAGGTAAAAAAATATGTAGCAACGAATCTTTATTTGATCTAGATTCACGCACGGTGGTCATCGAGCAACCGTCGCATTCTTGCAAACTCTGCGGTAAATCATTTTGGAATCGGGACTCTATGTATAAACATATGAATATGCATAAAGGAACGACCCAGTGTCCCGTGTGCCACAAAGTGCTGAGTCGCACGACGCACATGAAGCGTCACTTAAAGAATCGACACGGCTGGCTTGGCTTTGGGACGCCATTGTCCGACGGCATTAGAACGTCGACGCCATTGCCTGCCAGTTCGTCGATCGTCGCGGCCCACAGTACAGGATCTTCGAGTCTTGAATCAGGACCGACCTATACGACCATTCGGATCCGTGAGAGCAGCGTCGAGAGAATCACCTCTAGTCCAATTCCTTAGTGCAAGGCCTTGTCGAGACGACGATGACGATGATGATGACGATGATGACGATGATAACCGTAATGAGAGGATATCACGACCTGTGTAGAAGCGTTACGTGGCCGTTTTCTTTCTTAAATCTCTCAACCTAGTCATTTCTATATGCATACAGCCTACGTGTACATATACATACATAAATTATACATGCACCGAGGACACGTTAAATATTTAAAAAAAGAAGAAGAAAGGAAAAAGAAATATAAAACATGCATGCATAGATATACGAGAGGTAACGATTTATCGATCTCGATAGATCCGAGGAAAATATGGCGCGCGATATGACACCATTTTGTAACCAAAGATATAACGCGCATGCGCGGCTATCCGTATTGATATATATTTTACCTACACTCAAATGTATATGCACGGTACGGATATTCACGCTCGCTCGTTGCGCAGTGATGCTAATTATTTTATCTAGTCAATTCCGTTCGTACTTAATTGCCCTGCGAAGGAATGTGCTGCTTTCTAGTCTCGAAGAACTGCCAAAGATTCGTGAACGATGTATGACGCGAATTATAGTTTATAGATTTTTTTTTTTATTTATAACCTCCTTCCGCGTCCCTTGCTGGAGGCTTTTAGTCAAATCTTTCGTTGATTCTCTTTTCTAACGTCTTTACTTTGTTCCTATCTTTAATTTTCACTTATTCGTTCCTTTTCCCTTCTGTTAAGCTCTTAGCTTGCTCCACTGGACTCTTTCATTTCTTTTTAACCTCGTCCAGCTTACACAGTTTCTTCGAAGCTGTATCCTATCGGAAGTACGCCTTCGCCTCGTCTTGCCGCTAGCATCCGACTTCCATTGCAATAACCTACAAATAATTATTATTTTCTTTCGTTTGATAGCATCGACGACAAGTTGCCAAAGATAGTTTATTTTTATTATAAGTGGATCATCTCGATGGATGTAAAAAGAATACGCGTTTGCGTTACTCGCGTAGCCAAACAAAATAACAATATACGGAGAGCGCCTTGGAATTAAAAAAAATTGACACGCGTAGTTATTCCGCATTTTAGTTTTTTTCGGTCCTCCAGACTACTTTTGTTTTATTATACATAAAAGTATGTATATATATATTTTGTTTTCTAATTAAGTTACCCTAGGTAGAATCTCTATGTGTATACATAAAAAACCAATATATATATATAATATACATATATATATATACACACGTTTATTTATGTCTATGTCTATATTTATATATGTATACATAAATCTTATTAAGCGAACAATTATTATCTGGCAAGGGTAGACATATTTGGGCGGAACCAAGCGTGCACATTCCTCGAGAGCGACGATACGATTATAAGTACAAGATCGCCACGTGAGAGAGAGAGTGAGGGGTGATAATGGGGGAGGAGGGGGGTTGATTAAAAAAGAATGTGAGAAGAAATGAATTTAGTCGATATAATAGGGACGGATGTAGAGAGGGTGGGAGGGATATTCGTGTAATTACTTTTAGTTTATTATTTATGATTGAAGTTGAAGAAGGAGATGATAAAAACTGAAAACTCATTCGTATAATGTGTCATTACGTAAAAATTCATGTTTCGACTTATACAGCCGAGGGTAATGAAGTGAAAAGAAAAAAGATATTTACGTATGGAACGAGAGGAAAGTGAAAGATATATATAACAGAAACGCGTGATGAGGGTGAGGGGGGGGGGGGAGAGGAGAGGAGAGAGAAATCGTAAGGGGGATAGAAAGAGAAAAAAATAAAACAAAATACGAAGCCAAGTCGTAAACAATGCGAATTAAAAAAAAACCAACCAATGTAAGCGAAAAGATATGTGTGAATAAAAGTTTCATCAACTGTGAAAAAAAAAAGACTACGAGCACATGCAGTGAATGTAGAATGAACCTTCCCTAAAGATAAGTGTCGTTGCGTTTATACCTCGCTCGTCGTGCTTTCCTGTATGGCAGTGGCTGAGCAAAGACAAGAAGAAAAAGAATCTGTTGCCGATTGTTAATTTCTGTTACGTCATCGACCACTACTCCTTTGTGTACATCAATGTGCGAAATTTTTAGTGGGTAGTCGTTACATTAGGTCACGCTCAAGACTGCTACAGTAAAATAGCTACAGTAGAAATAGCACAGTATATGCTGAAACGTAGACGGCGAACCCTTGAACTGTGAAACCGCCATTGCTCAAGATAATTTGTTTGAAAAAAAATTCATATACCGACTGTACCATGCATATGAAAATTTAAGTTAACTGAAAGAAAAAAAATATGTATGTTTAAGGAATACGGTTTGACATGGTACACCCTTTATATTCTGATTTGAGTTTATTAAATGTTGAACAGTTGAAGGGTCGACCCGTGAACTGTCCAGAGGACTGGGGTCACGAAAATGTTATGTGTTGCAGGGGGGGTGGGACGAAAACGGAAGCATGTTGGCGATACAACTGGTCAGGTGGTGGTGCAGGGGCCAGGGCGTTTTTCGTGCAGTCTCTGTGGAAGTGTATACAAGCACCTTGCTTCGCTGACCCAGCACCTCGAAGTGCATCGCAACCAGACGACCTGCATCCTCTGTCACACCACTCTCAGTCGTAGAACCGACCTGCGTCGTCATATGCGCTTGAAACATAACATGCAATGGCAAAAGAGCATCCGCAGACATCGCGGCCCTAAACAGGAACTCGACTCCTAATTCGACTTCTGTGAACGCGACTTTTAGTCCACGTAGCACTTAGGGACTGCTATTATTATTATTATATTGCTGAAGCGACGGCATTAACTTACTAGTGATACACATGACGTAATAGGTGTAGTCTTATTGCTTCGCTATCAAGAGGCTTTTACCGATCTCTAAACGAGATCTTTTTTTTTTAATTTCCTACGCAATCCCTCTATTTTCTATGTTTCTTTTTTTCCTCTTCTGCTTTTCTCTGTCTCTTTTCTTCGACGAACCCCTTCGCCATTTTGCAACATAGTTACTCGCTTGATCGAATTACGAAGAGTGTAGAAGAATAACGAAGTTTGCGAACGGATTTTCTTTACTTGTCGTAGTTTACAATGTCGGATGAAGTGTTGTTAATCTAGTCATTTACTTTACCTTGTTCTTGCAAATTTATGTGATAAACTTTAGAGGCGTTTTGATAATAAGTATATTGCGAAATACACGTTGTACGCTTGTACGGATAAATCGTGCGTCGTACGTAATCACGGTAAAGAATTTGCTTGCTAGTGAGTATATTAGGATGAGGGTAGATAAGCTTTCCATGATCTTTTGAAAGAATGCAAAGAAATAAGGAAGATTAAAATATATAGGTTGGCGAAGGGGTTAAACAACCCCAGAGGATCTCATTTACAGTTAGTCCGTCCATGTATCAGAAAGCACCTCGTAGGTCCCGCACAAAAAAGAATGAAATGTTACTAAGTGCATTGCTGTGAAAATAAAGAGTATTTGATGTGTAAAGAAACAGTAGAAAAAATATTCGCGTTCAAACGCCCGGTTCTTCGACACGGTTCACAATTTGGTTCTTTTAAATAAACGGAAAATGCTTATATTAACTCTACCCCCTCGTATCGTGATTACGGTGCGCGCCTAGACGAATGAGAGATTTTTAAGATTCCGGTCGATTTTATAGAAATCGGAGATTTTCGAGTGCAGCGCAGCATCCATTCGCCGTTGCTACGTTGTTCAAAGTGCGATGTCACTTTCACGACGCAGCATGCCCTGTTGCGACACGTTGCATGCAAGCACGAGCCAGCGATGAATGCTGCGGCCTACTGTAGTATCTGCAGAAGATTCTTCAAGACGAAATGGAGCCGAGCCACGCACAATAGTCGTTATCATCGAACCGAGAAGTCCCAGAGTCCAAAATACAACTAAATTATTTTATTAAATAATGCTTGAATACAAATGTATGTTGTGGTCTGGGACCTGCCCGCGTTGCACGTGACGTTTTGGTGGAGAAGAATCAATTGACCGTCATGGATTTAGGCTACAGACCTCCTCTTAGTGCAAGCACAAGATGTAAGACGGAACCACCTTGTACTTTGTAATCTTGTGCTGTTTTTTCATCGTTCCTGAAATTCATGTACTTAGTATATGTCACAGAATATTCCCTAGTTTACCCAGATTGCTCAGTAATGATGAGACGTACATTTGTTTACCAGAAAATATTAATCTCTGTTGCTGTGGAGGAATACCTTCTTTTTCCTCAACGCGCTCCTTGATCCTCTCAACCTTATCTGTCGGTTCAATGTCTATTTCAATCTGGAAGAGTCCAAGGTAAGTTATATGCTGATATGTTTGTTTAAAACTATCCTAATGAAACTGGTAATTACACCGTTTACTTAAATACCGGTACCGGTCCTTCATACCCTTAGATTGCTTTTTGGACACCTACCTCTTTCCCAGTGAGAGTCTGCAAAAAGCGTGAGGTGGTTAGAAGTCATTAATATTTACATCTGAGAAATGTATCAAAATGATATTCAGGCTTACCTTCACCTTGATCAACATGTTTTAACTATTAATTAGCTACTTTCTGAAATAACTATTACTTTATTATCCGTAAAACCGTCTATACTATCGAAAGCAGATGCTACGCCGCGGACAATAACTTTGTTGTAGAATAACCGTAAGTAAGATGAGAACGCCTGTCGTGTAGAGTAGTAACGAATATCAACGCTAGAGCGTTTAGAAGGCAAGGAAAAGTTAGTGGCGGGACGTATTGAAATATTGAATATTTCGTCTGAATATTTAAACATTTGTTATTTTAAAAAAACATTCATATTTCATAGAAGATAAATATGTATAGTTCAATACTTTTAGAAATTATGAGAAAAGCGTATAACTAAAATATTTCTTGTTCATAAACTGTATTACGTGAACATATATTGTACTATTTGTATAATATCAATTAACCAATAAGTACAAAATGCCTCATTGTATTCAGGTGAGTAATAAAAATAATAGCAATAATAATTTTCATTTATTGGTACACAAGTATCAATCGTATCATCTACTCTCTGTGAAAACCAAACAAAAAATAATAGTTGAGGATCAGTATTATGAAATTTTATGTTAAAAAATCAGTTGAAGGTTACTGTTTATTACTTTTAATGCTCAAGTCACCTCTTCATGGAGATTCTACTAGTTTGTTACCTTCTGTTTATAATAAGTTGGACTTAATACTAATATCACGGACATAGAAATTTATAAAAAAGTAATTTTTGTACAAATTAATACTAATTCGTCACATCTTCAAACTCTCTTCTTGTGACATCAATTGATTTTTTATCTTCTGCAAAAGTTCCTTCTTTACAGAATCTGGTACAAGACTTCTTGCTCTGCTTGTGACCATTGACAATAAAGTATCGTATGTAATATCCTGTCCATTTTCCTTAATCAATTCCTTGCAAATTATCTTTACTTGATCACGCCAACCACACTCGACCAAACGACGTCGCAGTAACTCTTTTAACCTATAAACAATAATTCTTTACAAAATTGCTTGAATAATTATATGAATAATTAGTCGAAACTTACACATCCCGATCACCAGCCATGACCAATCTTTGATGCGGTGCAGTCTTCATTTAACACCTTATACGATTATTCTTTTCTTTCAAATTGTTTGAATTCTTGATTTTGTTGTTTACGTTCCAGTAGAAACTAGGGGAAATTAATAAAGTGATGCATCAGTGTAGCCAATACCACAGAGTACGGTTGGCTACGGTTTTTGGACCTATGTGAAGATAGTTGGCCAACTTCACATGGGTAATTTTTTTTGGAAATCTCTATTTGGAGAACTCATGCTTGACCTGGTATTCTGGTATAGGCCAAGACCAGCCAAGACTATGGTATTGGATCTATTAAGGGGCCATAAGAAGTTTCGCATGAGCCATCAAGGGCTTGATATTTCTGTGGAAATGAAACTGGCAGAAAATGGTTGTTAATCTTGCATACTATACTTCTACTCCACTTTTGCAAAGAATTTTTCTTAAAATCCTGTTATTTTGAATTTTGGTTTATATTTTATTCTCATGGTAAATAAGAGGTTCCCAATGATATGATGATAACTACATACGAAACTTTATTTTTATCTTTACATTATATGTAAAACATTGCCCCAGTTGAGGAATTCACTTTATGTGTTACATGTTTAATGTCTCATTTTGTACAATTTTATCATTATAGGCTTTGGTTTTGAGTTCATTTCTGTTATCCTCTAAAACAATTATACTACGGGCATAATTTTGTATTTGAACAATCAAATATATATATTCATAAACACCATCCTTTCCCTGGGAAAAAGAAATATATAAAAATTGCACTATTGACTTTAATGTACATATTATAAAAGAGTGAAAAAAAATGATTAACTTACACTTTTCAAATCAGCTTGAACAGTTGCTGTCTCCTTAGTACCTTTTATGTAAAATTGTATTTTCATACCTGTGTAGCCATCACCATCGTAGTAACTGTAACTAGAAATGTAACAAGTCATTACATATAAAAGACATGGATTGAAATTCAATACAAATTATATCTGACCTGAGACGACCACGACGACCTGGAATGTTATTCGCATGGGCTGTAATTGGTGGTCCAAGAATACTCTCTAGGGTTGTATCTTCCAAACAACGTTTCAATGTTCTATTATAAACAGCATTTGGACTTTCATTAGAAAACAACTCTTTAAGAATGGTATAACCCATTACAATAGTCACTCCCACGCCAATTAATATTACAACAGAATACCAGATTACTTTGGTATTTTCTTTAACAGAACCAACCTAAAATACAAAAAGATTTTTAATTTGAGAAAATGCAAAAAGGCTGTTTAGTGTTGTATATAATTTTCATACATCAATATATCCAACTTTTGAATTCGTCTTAGATGTCGTTGTAGGAAGAGATTTATTACTAGAACAACGAATTCCTTGAAAGATATTATTTTTTAAAGAACTGTTTAGTAAAACACAGTAAGATGATGTTGGAAACTTAGAAAGTAGAACATGTCGCTGTCTTAATAAATGATAAATAACTCTGGTAGCAGCCATTCTCTGAAATAATACAAGAATCAGCCTTATTCTTTATTGGGTATTAATTAATGTAAATATTATGTTAAAAGTAACTTAATATCACATCAAACAACTGTACTACCTGCTGCAAATAAAATCGGAGTACCGGCCTCTGCCATTAATAATGCATTACACAGAAACGAAACCTTCTACAAAAATTTTAATCACTACATTTTCTTTCCAAAGTGATGCTTCGTTATATTTACGTTATAAAATAAAAGTGTGATATTGCCTGAAAGTATATGTCAATTCAGTACTTCGATTTCTTTTAAAAATTGCTCAAGTAACATATTTAAATATACGTGATCTTCATGAACCTCTCAACTGAAACGCATTATGATATGATAAAATTAAGATTCTTGCTATTATTTACTTATCTTCGGCAAAATCTAATGAAATAATTGTAAACCATAAGTTACTGGCGTAATCGTGAATCAGCAGTAGGATAATAATGATTATCGCCGTGATAACTCCTAGTAAACAGTTGCACAAGGTAACTCCATGCAGCAGAAATTGACCTACCGTGAGAGGTATAAAAAAACAACCATGAATGTCTTTGAAGAAAACTATCCAAACTTAAGTTTCAACCAAGTCATTAATTGGATTGCCTCTGGAGCAATGATCTTTGGTGGGGTTGTACCTTACATTCCTCAGTACAGAGAAATTAAACGAAAGAATGATGCCGAGGGTTTCTCCCTTTATGTATGTTTAGCATTGCTCATTGCAAATACTTTACGAATCCTGTTCTGGTGTGTACATAAATCTTAAACTATTCTTTAAATAATATGTTGAGCCTTATGTAATCAATGAGGCAGAATTGAGATCTGTTTGAAAATTACAATGAATTAAATTTTTTGAATGTTTATTGTAACACATTGTTATTATTTATTTAGGTTTGGGAAGCATTATGAGTTACCACTTTTACTTCAGAGTATATTGATGAATATAGCAATGCTGTTCATGATAAGAGTCTGTATAAATATACGCAACACAAACCAAATTATTAAATCTAGGGAACGTGTGTTCACAGGTAATATACATCATAGTTGTATTTTATTAATCACATTTTATCTATTATCTATATATTGTTGGACATACATTCATCTAGAGTTCTCTATTATTTTCTGTTTTGGCATTAATTTCGATAGATTTGGACACTAAATACTTTTGGAAATGGACAGACTTCCAGTCATATCTAGACTTCATGTTACTCTTTGGGGCATTGGGTGCTATTATAATGTATCTACTGGTGGATGTGTTGATGTTTGTCGAAACTGTGGGACTACTGGCAGTTTTAACTGAAGCGATGTTGGGTGTGCCACAATTTGTTCGCAATGTTCACAATAAATCTACTGATGGAATGAGGTAAGAATTTAATCAATGTCCTTTAAAATATATATATACAATACAAATAAATATATTTTCTTCATGTAGTAAGCTGTAATATATCATCTAAATTCTATAATTTTTGTTTGTTACTATTTTTCATACACTGAATGATCAGCGACATGCTTAAACTGTATTAAAGTTTTTAATATTGTAGCATAACTATGGTAGCCATGTGGACAATAGGAGACACGTTCAAAACATGTTATTTTATCCAGCGAGAAGCACCTGTACAATTTGAAGTTTGTGGAGCTTTACAGGTGCTGATAGATCTAGCGATATTAGGACAAGTATACATTTATAGAAATAACACCAGTCTTGCGAGAACCATAATGCGAGCAGATTAAGAGTAATTTTTAAAATATTAAGTAAAATTAAGCATCTAATTAATGTAAATAGTATTTTCTCTTGACAAGTTACGCGCTAGAGTAACACGTATATTTTAATACCAAATAATGTCAGTGAAGCACAAAATGAACTTTATTCCAAATTTAAAACCTAAAAGTTTACATTGCTTAAAAAATATTTCTATTTTGTATTATACATTTTAATAAATATTCATACAATTAATATGAATTCGACGTTTTTGCTGTATTTGCCAGTAAGTGAAATAAACAAAGATGAACGAATCCTTCTGTTCACAGTCTATGGTCAAGCTAGCCTATACCAATTACGCGTAAGGTTTAAAAACAATAACTAAGTGTGTTTGGTTAATTCCCTCTAAAATCCATGGATTTTAGAATTTTAAAATCCACGAATTTGCGCGCACAGAATTTTGGGCAACTTCCAGTACTTCTAAATCGGCTTGGCCAGAATTTCCGATTTCTAAGTATTAGTATTTTACTTTATTGACTTAATTAATTATTTTAATGTTCCAAACACCTAATTTAATATTTCGATTTGAACGTAATTTATTTTCGATATTCTACAATTTCAATTCAATTTTCATCTACTCCGTATGTTCTGCGAGATTTTGATTTAGCGTCAATTTTATATTTTGAATAAACTTTGAAAGTAAATCAAGATCCAATACTATTTAGTAATATTCGGAAAGCTTTATTCAATGTTTCGAATTTTCAATATTTATGTGCAACTAATTTTTTTCTTCTCTTTTCCTTCTTCTTATTCTTTTTGCTTTATGCCTACATAGAGGGCCAAGTGCCCTCAAGTCCTATCTACCTGTACCTCCCACACCTTTCCAATTAGTCTCATTCGAAAGAGTTTTTTTTTTCCCAGTAAATCTCCATGGTGTTTCATCGTATGCACACCCACAGTTTTTCTTTAAATTTAAAATAAGTATGTAGCAAGTACATCTTGAAAACGCATTTTTTTTGAATTTCTGAAGAAAGTATCGCTCCCACACCTTTCCAATTAGTCCCATTCGAAAGAGTTTTTTTTTTCCAGTAAATCTCCATGGTGTTTCATCGTATCCCACAGTTTTTCTTTAAATTCATGATAAGTATGTAGCAAGTACAACGTGAAAACGCAGTTTTCTTGAATTTCTGAAGAAAGTATCTTTACCGACTAATGACACCGGTAACACGATCCTTGATTTAATATTTAACTCAAATTGAGGTGATGCCTACCTTACCGACTAAACGTATCTAGTCTATTCTACCAATAAGTTCAATGCTTTACCGACCTATGATGAAAGTGTATCTCATTATACAAAGCGGGTTTTTTGTCTGCGGGTGACGTAACTATTTTTAATAAAACGACTTATATAGATGTTACTTTCAGCGTGGAGGCAATCCTGTCTTATAGCCTGGTGCTACTAAACTGACAGTACACGCGAATTATTATTCTTATTCGAGGTAGACGAGTCCTAAGAAGACTGGCACCGATATATGTGCAATAATACCGATAGCGTATCGTTCAGAAACAGTTGTATATTTGTTCGCGGTTGGTGGTTCACGACTGAGGAATTCCTCGAGAGTGAAACATGACTGGTATCATTCTCACGTAATCCAAAGCTGAGTGAAGAGTGTCGAAAAGCTGTAGATCAGTGATAGTGATTAAAAAAAAAAATTTCATTCAAAATGGGCAATTGCTATTCAGCTTTCTCAAGATTTAGGGCCGTATTCAAACCGCAAGATCTTGGAGCATCTTTACAGCCACTTTGCACTAAACCCGAATGTCTTCCGAAACCACCAAAAACTTCTGTGTCCGGTACGTAACTATAATCAATAAATCATAAATACAATAATTACATGTTAATCAATAATTAAATATTTGATTAAGACTCAAAGTATTCACTGTATTATTATAAACATAGAATTCAATTAGCAGTCTCAACTGTAGATTATTTTCTATAAATATTCCAAACGCTACTGGGCACCTTTGATGTTTTTTATTTGACAATAATCACGCGTAGAGTAATCTAAAGTAGTTAATTAAAATTCTCATAACTCTCATTATCAATGCACTCTAGATAGAAGTATTACTCGGGTGATATACATTCACAATCAGATTCACCATAAAAGCTCCATTGCACTTGACCCTACTACTAAACGAGGTTAACAGCCATAACATTAGATATAATGAAAGAAAATGAAATTAATATAAAGAAAAAGAGTGAAAAGTCAATAAAATTCACCATTACTTTTGCGTAACCACGAACACGATGACCTTATTAATTCTTTGAAATCCTTACATTAATCACCAACTCTTGCTCAATTAATTTCAGATTTGTTCATCCTACTCATATCCGCTATACTTACTATCGGAAGATCAGGCTGCATCATATTCCGTGAAGGAATCGTATGATATCGCTAAATGGGTACTGATGATTTTTTCCAAATACTATTTAGACCCGAGTATGAGAAAATCATTTCAATACCACGCAAGTGCACGTAGTGGCATACATATAAAATATAAATTACGTGCAAGCTATAAATTCCTACTCAAATATGTAATACGTTACATTCATATTTATTATGAGAAGACAGTATGGAATTTGCATACCGAAGATGAATATAACTTGTTACATATTTAACTAGGAATTAATACCTTGTACAGGAAGAATCATGGCATTCAATGAGTACATTTCTGAAAAATTATTTTTTTTGGGTATTACCAAATGTATTCCAACTGTTATCATCTTCTTCAGACAAAAAAATGAACATACACAAGAATTCTCAGGATAGCGATTAGTCATGTAGCGACACATTTAAAATTATTCTTCCGGTATCCCAACCTCAAAGTACATAAATGAAAACGTCTAGGTGTCATTGGAATATCGGGCCGATGACGTCACCAGAGCATTTCCAGTGTTTAGTTCAACTGGAGGATTAGCTTGTACGTACGCCTTCCTGAAAATGCACAATGCTGATTGCCTTGATCCACTCACCCAAAATAGACGCTCCTACCTTCTTCGAGGAAGCAGCGCCTCCCACCACGATGAATCGAATACTAAATGCCGAATCGGTTGGATAGTCATCCGAGAATAGTCAATGCTAAAAGCCACGTGTTTATCTTGATCAATCAATATTATTTTTCATGATTGTTTTCTTGTGCTTTACGAGGATAAATATTATTGCGGTTAAGACAGCTGGAATTTCGTTATATTTTCTAGGTGCAGTTAGGTGCACCAGGAAGTCATTTTATGTAAGTTACTCAAGTGCATTCTATATGCGTTTATGAGTTGCAGCTTCCTCTCGCATCTTAACAAGGCCGAGTAACGAACGGGATGGCATCTTGCTTGTAACTTTTACGATAATTGTCATGTAAATTTAATTGCGTAATTCAGTGTCGCGGCGTCTTAATGTATATTGTTTTTGAGCTGTGGGATGATCGCAGCATTTATCGCAATGAAAATTTTATACTAAACACCAGAAAGGCACCACGTGTTCTGACAAACGTTATTTACTCAAGCAATCCCAAGTTAAGGATCGATCAAGAAAATTGATTGGGACGTGTGGAAATTTATGTGTCTGTATACGAGGGAGCTTCGGACGTGATTTACGACTTTCGGACACTTTACTCTCATGGTAAAGAAGAACGTTCGGACGCATGAGATTCCTTGCGGCAGTGATTACCATAAGAGGATTTATTACCGTATGAGTTAACTATGGGCGACAGTAGTGGCGGCTGATGTTAATTTTGATTATGCAGAAAACTAGTTACGTGGGATTAATACTGGGTAACAACAATGCGCAAGAATCATCTGGTATCATGAAATATTCTAGGGATAGTTTCAGGATAGAATGATCTGACGTAATCGTTGATTATATTTAAATGTCTCATTTACACGTTAAATGACATTACGCTGGTATATTTTTTTTAACCAAGTGCTAAATTTAGTTATGAGTAAAATCAGGGCGAATCGTCATTGTAATAGTTTCTATGTAAATTGTGATAATTTTTCATTTCACACACTAGCATGATTATCACGTACGACAATGTACCCTTTTATATTTCCCAAGAACTCTCAAGGATAGTTTCTAAATAATTACAAGACACATGTGGATTGCCACATATGACACTATGAAAAGTACCTTTGCCAATACCAAATATAGTAATTATTTTTTGAAATCTATTACCAACCACCTGGTCACTAGATTCTCATAAGGTCATCGAATAGAGAAATCATTGATGATATCAGATGTTGTAATAATTACATAGTAGTGACTTGAAAACGTAACGTTTCTATTGCCGGTACGAGTAATAATGAATAACGATATGATCAAGTGATCATAGTCATGATAGTGATTAATTTTGGGTGTGATTAATTAAATGAAAAAGATTTTGATGCATTTTTTTTTGGTTTGGTCGAATCAAACGGTTGTGTTTTAAATAAGTTAATGACGTCTGTTTCTTCCTGGTACAGTCTTTAGATGTCATTAGGATGCTCATAATCAATTACAATGACTTAAACGATCATTCAATTAAGACAAAGTGGGCGGGAGTCCTCCTCCCACCTGCCGGATGATTATTACACGCAGGTGAAACCATGTAAGGATTCATCTAGCGTGTCGTGTAAACCTTGAGCTCTCTCCTAGAATGCATCTACATACGTTGCACCTCTCTTGTTTTCATTCTTATTTTTTTTCTTTTCCTTTGTACCTTACCACGAGCGCACTCACGTGTGGACCGAGCGCAAAGCGTAAAAGGAGTTAGATCCGATCGACCGGCAACAGTAGGAGATTTGTCTCTGGATCGATTAAAACCGTAAAGTAGTTGTGGAGGTTCAAAATTGAAAAAAAAAATGTATTATAGATTTTACGATCGTTACCGTTCCTTCAACGAAAGACGGGCAAAGCCATTTCCGTTTCGATTTTACTGTGAGTTCATTTCCGGTTGACAGTATAAGAAAGCCTGTTAATAAATTTTGTTTGTATTTTGAAAAAAGTCAAAATTTAAATCTTTTTTATTAATTGAAAAATTGTCCTCTTTTTTTTCGTTGTTTTAGGGGAGGATTTCGGTGCTCCGATTCTTTCCGTAATTGGGGTCGATCCTTGCATCAATGATAATGGCGAATACCACAGGACGTCCCGTTACGAGATTATGAATCGCGATGGCGACAAAGCGAAATTGGTTGTGCGAAGAGGGCAGGCATTTTTTTTAAAACTTATGCTATCCAGAAATTATCAACCTTCGACCGATGGCGTCTCGTTGGTCTTTACTTTGGATGGCGTTGAAAAGCCGCAGTATGGTCATGGGACTTTGGTGGCTACGCCTGTTTTAAATCCTGGGGATCCTTCGGAAGGTTCCTGGCAAGCAGTGATAGACACTGTCGAAGAGAACGCAATGAGGATCAGAGTAACGCCAGCTGTGAATGCTTACATTGGAAAATGGAAGCTTGATATCGATACCAATAGGAAAGGTGATGGAGCTGTGAGTTACACCATGGAAAATCCATTTTACATGATTTTCAATCCTTGGCACGAAGGTATGTCTACGTGTATTATTGTGATATTTTTTTGATAATTTATAAAAATTAAATATTTCCAGACGATACAGTCTATCTGGAGAACGAGGATCAGCGCCAAGAATACGTAATGGCCGAAACTGGTCTCATTTGGCGCGGTAGCCACAATCGTCTGAGACCAACTGTTTGGAAATATTCTCAATTCGAACGTGACATTCTTGACTGTGCACTTCACTTAATGATCGAAGTCGGTAAAACACGTACCAATGGCCGTGGCGATCCTGTGATAATATCACGAATATTGTCAGCGGCTGTAAGAAGTTTTTTTAAAAATACTTTTCAAAGAACTTTATCGATTTTATTATTCATTATTTCTTGAATCTCTTCAGGTTAATTCTCCAGATGACAATGGCGCCGTCATGGGAAATTGGTCTAATGATTTTGGTGGTGGTACACCGCCTACCAAATGGATTGGCTCACAGAAGATTCTTCAACAGTATTATAAGAACAAGAAGCCTGTAAAGTATGGACAGTGCTGGGTATTTTCTGGTGTCCTTACCACTGTCTGCCGTACTATTGGTATTCCTTGTCGAGTCGTTACCAACTATTCGAGTGCTCATGATACTCAAAATAGTTTGACCGTCGATTATTTTGTGGATGCGGAAGGAAAAATTATGGAGGAACTCAATACCGATTCCATATGGTGAGTGGAAGATTGGAGGTGTTGTGATAAGAATTAAAAAATTTTTTATTAATTTTTATCCCTAGGAATTTCCACGTTTGGAACGAAGTCTGGATGAAGCGTTTGGATTTGACTGAGGAATGCGCTGGTTGGCAGGCTATCGATGCGACGCCTCAGGAACTTAGTGAAGATTCGTATCGCTGTGGACCAGCCTCCGTGGAAGCTGTGAAAAGAGGAGAAATTCTTCGGCCTTATGACAACGGTTTTTTATTTGCCGAAGTCAACGCCGATAAAGTTTTTTGGCGTTACAACGGACCGACGCAGCCATTAAAATTAATCCGAAAGGACATATATGGGTAAGTTGATTATAGTTAAAAATGACAATATTAATTACATTGTGAATTTTTTTAATTAATTTTTTTAATCAATTAGTATTGGACAACTGATCAGTACTAAGGCTGTGGGAAAATGGGAGAGAGAAGACATAACGCACACGTACAAATATCCAGAAGGTCGATATACAATTAAAACATGTATATACAGATATAGTAATCGTATGTTAAAGTTGTTAATTATTAACATTATTTAAATAGATTCAAGAGAAGAGCGCACTGCCATGTTAAAAGCCCTTCGACAAAGTGAATCGTCATTCAGTCGTTATTATCTCAATGAAGAATTCAATGATATCATGTTCAACTTTGAACTTCGAGACGACATAGTTATAGGTCAACCATTTAGGTGTGTAGTTATCGAGATAACGATTTAAATAATTTTCCTTATTGAGCTATCACAATTTTTCTGATCAACTGTGCTCAACAGTGTCGTGATGCTTATGAAGAATCGTAGCAACGCGAAAGGGTATCGTGTGACAGTCATACTAAGAATTGAGACTGTATTATATACCGGAAGAGTAGGTGATCCTGTCAAAAGGACGGAGACCGAACGTCTGGTAAGACCAGGAGTCCTGGAGGAAGTTCGCGTGGACGTCTCCTGGGAAGAATATGGACCAAGGTTATTGGATCAGTGCGCGTTTAATATTGCCTGCCTTGCTACTGTCAAGGATACAAATTTTGAATACTTTGCCCAGGATGATTTCCGTGTGAGAAAGCCAGATATCAAAATTAAGGTAATAACTCCGATGCTGCGATCATGGAGGTTATAGTGTGAATTGAGTGGTTGTCGCTTGACAATTATATTCTGCATTCTTTTTGTAGTTCGAAGGCGATGCTGTGGTGGGAGAGAAGCTGACTGCTACAGCAAGTTTTAAAAATCCTTTGCCTATCCCATTGAATAGGGGAAAGTTCATTCTCGATGGTCCAGGTTTGGATGAACAATTGAAAATCAAATTATCCGACAGGGTGGATGTTGCCGAAGAGGCGAGATGCGAGTTTTCAATGGTACCTAAATTGGCAGGACGTGCCACGATCGCAGCGAAATTTTATTCCAAGGAACTTGAGGATGTCGATGGGTTTATTAATTTAATGGTGAAGTCACCTAAATCTGAAAATGACGTCAGCTAAATTAAGAGACTGAAATTATGAGAGCGTGATGAGAAAGAAAGCCAAAGTAAACGTGCTATTTATAATATCGAATGTACGAAAGAAAATCATTGAATATTTATATTTATACTATTTTATGAAAGCAATGTAAAAGCCAAAAAGTAAAATGACTAAATTTACCTTACAATGCAAAAACAATTTCACTTCGCCTAAAATCCAATTCGGTAATTATTATCAGGGTGTACATGAAAAATTGCTCAACGTCCATAGAAAAGACAATTGCATTTTATCCGTCTTCCACTTCCGTCTTCGGCACCCACGATTCAATCTGTGTTTCTTGTTCCGCTGGTCGGTGTCTTACCAGCATCTTATTCCCTTGGTATATTTCCTGACTGCCTAAGGCCGCGTTTCCACGGGCGAGAGAACTCTAGGAAGTCTTGTAAAAGTTACTTGCAATACTGTTTACACTAGCATGTAAAATCCCGTAATATTGCCAAAAATAATTGTCGTGCGAAAGACTGTCCGACAATACTGTCGCAAGTTGTCGCCATACTGTACACACAGGATAGTTCGGGGTATTGCAAGAGTCATCGCATTTCAGTTATTGAATGAAACCGTGCCGTGTAGACGTGAGCGTGTAGCAGCTGCAACCATAATGTTACTGGAGAATACGAATAAGAAAAAGAAAAGATCTGTATGGGTTCGACAATGGATATTAAGGCGATCCGAATACGGTAGTATTGATAATTTGTTCACAGAGCTGCGAATAGAAGATTCTCAACAATATTATAATTTCATTCGCGATGGTAGTGAATGCCGCGTTTTTCTTTATTCTATTCTTGTAATCTGCGTTCCGGCAATCCCACAAGCAAGAGTTGCATTCATACATCTCTATTAACTTCGCTACATCATCGCGAGACCATTCGCGTCCCTTTAGTTTACTCACTGCGAAGAAGAAATAGGAAATTACCGGATAATAACAAACAAAAACTGCCACTACAAACGCTAAATATTCAAAACTAGTCCTATTGCGCGCAACATGCGTTGCAAGTCGGCGCTAACGTATTTAAACATGTAATTTATCGCGTCCGCAAGATCTCATGGCGAACGCTCAAAAATTGTCGCGATCGCGTTTGCGGTACAGTTTACATGGGCTAGTTGCTATCCGCCAGTCTGTGAGACATTTCTGGCAGAAGTTTTCTTGCCTGTGGAAACGCGGCCTTCGAAGGAGAAACAAAGGAAAGAAATAAACGTCAGTTCCATTTCTGATCCAGTTCTAAAACCCGTCGCGAGCGCCAGCTGCATATAGCGGCAGTAAACTGAACCTCTGGTGTCCTATGAAACTAGTAGTTTTCTATCTATCCGTAAGTAATTTATTTAGTCAAGTTACCTGCAGCCGCACGACTACCGGCCGAGTTTCCTGCAGCATTAACGAGCGGTAATCGTCATTGAGAAATGATGATGACGGGACACCATGCTGATACGCGAGTAGATCCAGCGATGTATCATCATTGAAGAAATTAATGTTGAAATATGCACCACAGTGAATGATAAGACGTTTGGGAGGCTGGGTGAGATATGTCTAAATACATAACCGCGACGCGTGATGGACGCGTAGCGGACCCTGTCTACGGGGGTCTACGAGATTCTATAAGGCCCATGAGGCCCATGGCGTCCATAAGGCTCACAGTGCTCTATGGGGTTCCGGACTGGGCACCCCGCTACGCGCTATGCATCAACACCCAAGATCCCATTATACCTCATCAAAATAACAAACACGCCTCTTCCACTAAACCAACATTCTTTGTTCGCGTCAAATCCTCGTATTCATCAAAATCTTAACTGAACGCAGTCGATTCTTTTTTCACTTAGATATACTCCCTTACTATTATTATAGCATTGAATACCAGGCCGAGAATATACCAGTACCTTTCGAGTAATCTATCAAAGTTTCACTTCCTACTTGGCAACTCGAAAATCTATTTGAAGTATCCATACGAAGACTCTCGTACCGAAGACTTCCGTCAGATGTCGCCAGTGTCGCATCTCCCGACAGTCGTTTCGAATTTGAAGCCTCCAAACGGTTTAATTCCCACAGGACACAATAGCACGAAAGCTCAGTGAAAACTTTTAATAAGAAACACCATAAAGTGACAGATTAATCCAAGTAAATTGTTCTCCCACCATCGAAAGAAACTTTTTACGCAGGCTGAATAGAAACTTCTCGATAACTTTCCTGATTAGCCGTTACTTAACGTGGGTCAGGCACGTTCCCTTTAACCATGAATATCCATTCACCAAACCGTGAAATCTAAAGTCTTCATCTACGAGTCACCGTGCCTCCTTCGAAAAAGAAGATGGAATCCGTCCGAGGAATACATTAAAGAATTCTCACGTGTGAACCACCACGATCTCAAATCCAAAGAAGAAGCCAATTCTGCGAAAGGCCAATGGAACCCGCAGATTTCAATGATCCAAACAACCGAAATCGTATACAACGATATATATACAATTTTTGGCCGACGAGGGTTCAATACCCGTATATCAATCGCATAACGTTACTAAGAATTCCCTAGATTTTGTCAGACCCATCGATCCTGCCCTAAACATCAAGACACCTGCATCCCAGTGATGACTAGGCGTCCATCCGTATATAACTTAGTCCCATCATCCACCATAGAATCCTCTTCTCCAACGCCGTGTAAAGAACCTTCTCCACTGTACCCTAATCCGATTAGGGTTTCATCGAAAGGGGATCCAAAATTGTACCGGGTTGCGTAGCCCGTATTTGCTAGGATCGTGTGTTTACCGACACTGACGAACAAATAGAAAGGATACAGACCCGGCATGCCTTACGGTGGTCTCCTATGGGAAGCCGACGGCTCGATTGGGGTGAAAAAAAAATGGTAGCACCGTATCGTAACGACACCCTTACTGTGGTACTAGCGGCCACTGCTGTCCCATGTATACACAATATACAAAGAAAGTCACTATACGTACACCAGTCTTCCTTCGAGAGGGTCGTATAGAAATGGCGCGTTCTCTCATTACGCATGCACCCCCCGAACGAGGACGACGACTGACTGACGGCGCGTCCTCATGGTAACCACCATAGAAAGCCGAAGCTTGCCGCCCCCTGTGTAAACCCACCGCCCTAATTGCCCCGACCCTGGCACCGACGCTCGCTCGCTTTACCATAATCTCCTGGGTAATGGGTTCCTGCCTTCCTGTCCTTACGTAAACTCCGACGCTGGACGTTCTTCGTGCTTCGATCGGTATATACGTATATATGTAACAGCGTGATTGCGATACCATTGGCTCGGAGTCCATTACATCCCTACGCCATTTATTCTCTTTCGAACAAGAGCCGTTATTCCTCAGATACTCGGGAGAGTAACTGTCGGATGGATTTGATTAGGGTGATTTTTTAAAAGATATATTTTTATCGCGTTTATATTATAGTCTCTGTACTCACTTGACCAGTGTCCTTGCAGGGTATTAAATTATTTTTATTTGATGCTTGTGCGAGGAAGGTGGTACGGATGTATTGTCAAATGTTTATATATGTGTATGTATATATATTTATATATGGAGACAGAGAGGTTTGAAGAATCGGTACATAAGAGAGTCGTATAAAGTCAGATCGGAATGCAAAGCAGTGCAGCAGCAGTAATCGTTGAGTTATTCGGAAGAAAGGTTTACGATCCCCAAGGGAGGGATTGGGTTCCCGCTTGACATCGAAATCCCGTGACGTATCTAATTGGGGCCACTTTAGCGGCAGGGCGGGCAGCTAGGATAAGCCATAAGCCAGCAGACCCGCTGCAGGAGATCACCCTAGGCTTATAACTGCCGGTGAATCCTCCCGTAGAAACCCACACCCACCCCTCTCCCCGTCATGGCCCAACTCCGATCTCCCAGCCCACGAGGCTTGTATCTCCGAGTGAATCCAGCGTAAATAATGCCGATTATCCCCCCGGCAATTGTTTTATCGACCGGGGGCACGGCTGCGGGGAGAACGACGACGCGAGTCACAGGGGCTCGAAAGACGCGGACGTCTGGCCCCGAGCTGAGCTTTGCCCGGACGAAAAACTGACGACGCCCAACAAAGACTTTTTTTTTACTTCCTTCTTGTCATTTTTTTACTTCCGAACGATTTCACCCTCCTACCAGGGACGACCCTTTTCCACTTATAGTGTTATCACGGGAAATATTAGTTTTTTTCTGGACACTATTTAGGGTGGCTCTGACCAGTGTGAAGTTTATGCCATAAAATAAGGGTGGGGGGTTGATAATATTTTTTTTAATTTTACTTTTTTTTATTTAGCCATTGTTTGTCGATACGGGGTAGTTTTGCGAAGGGTGTATATATATATATTGTTTCTGTTTGATATTCGTCGAGGTAATTCAGATTGGCACTTGTAATCTTCTTGACTTCGCCGTGCATGGCTTTGTGGATAAATGTGAAATTACGAAGATACCGGCGAGTAAAAGAAGCGAAATAGGGATTGAGGAGAAATTACGGTAATATCGTTATACTCGGTTAGCCATACCCCGAAAGGGTTTTTTTAAGTGACAACTTTGGCGCGAGCCAATGACCCAGTATATAGAGCATCCCTGCGTAAAAACCAGATGGCTAAGGAAGGAAAAGGGCGAAAGGTAGAAGCTATTCTTTATCCACTCCTTACCGCTTTGTCCCTAACGACTAAATAAGTCCCCTCAATTAAAAAACTAATTTCGATTAGAGTCCCAGAGCGACCATTTACCATCGCGTAACTACCAAGGGCGGGCTATCGAATTCCTTGCCTCCAGCACTCGCAGACGTTGCGCACGGGAGACGTTTTTGATTAGTAAAAAAAATGTTCAAAAAATATTTTTTACAAAGTTCAAAAGTCATGGGAAAAAATTACAGGAGAATTTTTTTAGCTTTTTTTTCTATCCTCACCTCACTCCCCACTCTTACTCTGTTTCTCCCGACTTAAGCCTTTTCTTTTTTTTTCTTCAAGTCCCATACACTACAGGTACCGTCGACTGCTCTAAGAAGCCATTTTCATCAAACGCCCAAACAGATACGACATGGATTCTCGAGTGACACGAACTCCTCTAGTTTTTCAGTGACGAGTCACGAGATTCCCTGTAGGGAGGCCGCCATGCGTATTTCACACTTCGGTCCCCTTCGCCCACGCCCAAACAAATATATAATGCGCATTAGAATAACAAATAACGTCGAGGCGCTCCACGCCTTCGGGTACTAAGTTTGCCCTCACAACACATGTGGATACACTTTAGCAGTTTTCCTCGTCGTTTCAGACTTCTCTCTCTCTCTCACACTCTCTTTACCTTACTCCTTCCCCTCACATAGTATCTTCGTACTTCTGCGTTTCTCCGTGGAATTTCATTCTGTTTGGCAAACACTGTCACGCGACTCAGCCACCCCCTCCGATCCCTCCGAACATATAATACATTCTCAGCCTTACAGGAAACTTATGCTGACGACCGATCCGACGCTTGGTGGGTACCCGCCTTTAATAATTCGTCCGATTCCTGTTTACGATTCACCCCCCATAAAGCTTAACGTGGAATTACTAAATTATAGAAGAAATCAAACAGTAGTTATAAATACCTTCAAATTATCTTACATAACAACACACCTCAGGTCGTACCAACACAAAGTTATTATCATGAGCGGCTACGAATAATATTTTCATGTAACGTCTAATCCTATACTGAAAATGGAAGGGTTTAGAATAATATATATATTGTATGCGGTAGGTATACATATATACTACGTACCTCGAGGAGTGCTTCGTGGTCCAAGGTGGCGAGGCACGAGCCTCATCTTCTTCCTGGGATGTAAACATAGTGGCTCCTAGGAGTCGAGACTCCGAAAGGGCTTGGTGGTCAAGGGCGTCGCGGCGCCACTCCCGAAGGCTTTTCTACCTCCCGTCTCTCTGGTACTTATGCTAGAAGTTAGAAGAACTTAGACAGATCTCGAGTGTGCGTGGGCTTTGAGGTGCGTCGTCGTGCCCAAAGTGTTAGAACATGTGTACGGGGCGTATGAGGAGCATCCCATGAATAACCCATGGCTAGTTTCGGTCACTGGGCCTTAGGCTGACCCGCTCGACGTATATAAACCGTCAAAATGGTTGTCTGCCTAATGATCAGGGGGGGTACCGGATTACCAGGTAGGACAACAAAACTGCTGAACCATCGCGTTAATATTTATCCCCATCGATGTTTATTTCATCAAACGATAATGCACCCCTCTCAGTCCTTTTTGTCTTCTTCAGTCACTTTTTTTTTTCATATCATCACCATACGTATATTCAATCTCGACAGAGCGTGAAATATATATATATCCTTCTTAGATATACATATTGTATGGTAAATGATATATATGGTAGGCATTGCGAAATCGTGCATGCACGAAGCACTAGAATTTGACGTTAAGGATAGGATTGCAGTATTGGCCTGTGGTAACGACGGGATTGCATGTGAAAATACACGTGAGCGTAAAATCGTAAATTAACACCATAAACATTTAAAGGCCTGGGCGTGTAACAACGCGGGGAAAAATTCGTTGAATTCTGCAGGAGTGACTTTAAATACGAGTAACGTGCTTTAACTGACACAGGGTGGCAACCCTGTGGGTGCGATATCGGAGTGAGACATTTACCCAAGGGTGTGTAAGTATATACGGTTATTCCTAAAGAAAATACATTATGCATGGCATAAGTTGAACAGGGTGTTCAACTTCCTCTGGTTAACGATATAAACAAATCATTCGAAGGTCTGTTGCCTGAATGAAATTGTGACTCGGTGCGCGTTCTTAAATTTGATGAGAAACCGTGACTCGCTGGATCGGTAGACGAAATGCTTAGGGGTGGAAAGAAAAAGTTCGTTTCGTAAAGCACGAGACAGTCGAGGGAGGAAGTTATAAAATTTATTATGAAAAGTCATCGGGGCATCAAATTTGGCACTTTGCTTTATATTTCCATCAGGCCCCTTTTGTGAAACGTTCGGAAATGTACTTGTGCTCGAGAGGGTTGCCCGAGTGAATGAGGGTGTACGAGGGTTGAGCAGGACCGTTCGAAATGGTAGCTTGTGGCTATGCTTATGTATGTTTGTATTGGGTGGACGGTAGCGGTTATGTATTGGTGTTAGGGTAGCCACCGATCTCAAGCGTTCCGCGTGGGTGGGCCCCCACCTTATAGTATATAATTGGGCCTTATATATCCACTCCTTGTAGTTCTCGTAACGGGGCCCCTCTTCTTGTGGATGATGAATGACTTTCTCCCTCTCTCAGTCCCACCCACATTCACGGGTGGGACTGTTCTCCAAGAGGAGGTCGCATCGCGATTTGCATGTCCCGACTATTCGTTGGTGGTACACTCGTCCTGAGATTTTTGATTTTTTGTAGATTACGGAAAAAAGAAAATGGACTTGGTTATTTGTGCGGATGATTTTGCGGTTTTTTTAAAAGGAGGAGAAATATTGTTTTCTTATCTTTTTAAAAATTGAGACTCGAGAGGCGTTGATATATCACATTGTGGTTAGGTAACTCCTGATTATGGGTTTACTGTCGTGAAAATGTATCCACGAGACGAAAGTTGACACTGGGCCCTGTATTCAAGGGGATGAATCGGTAACCGCCCTGGGATAGTTAAAAGGCAAATCAAACATAAGGCCCAGTTTATTCTGTGGCCAGGTTTACGAGTTCGGGGCTACCTGCGAAAGAGTAGGGCTGCCGGTTTTAATATTTTATATATGGGCCCTTCTCTTTTATGCCAGAGCACGGGAGCACCCGGCGTGTCAAATAGAATTCGGAAGGTGGGCCCTGATATTTTGACACGGCTTGGAAATTAGAATGATAATAGCGTCAGGGGATAGAGGGACTAACTTCCTAAATACACGTGGTAAATCACGTTCGCGCTTCTTGAGAGAGCTGGAATAAAGAGAAGAAAGAAATAAAGAAGAGGCGCTACCATCGATCTGTACTACCGGTCTTAACGCACTCCATTTTGATATTCGTATATATGCGTCGCGCCGCGGCTAACTCTGTAGGACGTTCATAACCCTAGAAGTGATGCCACCCTGTACATTCTGATCTCAGGAGGCAACATGTAGATATACTATCTGAACTAAAACCCGAGCCGGTATCGTAGGTCGAATATCCTCCTGGAATACCTTTATTAGCGCCTACTCGTAGGTCGCACGACTCCTGGGCAGAACAAACACGTCGCCAGCCATCCAGCCAGCTTGGTAGCCAGCACGATCGATCTCTTTCGACGCTAGCAGGAAGAGCTGATGGTGGGGGAATTGGCTGGGGTAGGTGCCAGCCAGACATAGGGGATAACTCGAACGACAGGGAGTTGATATCCAAATGGTTAATACGCCACGCCCCTACCGAGTACCTATGGAACCGTAACGGCTTTAACCACTCCAAGTGGGACTTGGACGCTCCGCCTGGAATGGGCCGAGTTTGAATCTAGCTGCGCGCGCACGCTCTTATCTCTGGAATCCGGTTATGGTGGTGGGGCGGCTCATCTGGCGGAGGAGTAGGAGGTCAGTGGAGTTCGGGAAGTCGAGCGGCGCAGACGTGGTAAGGTCGTTTTGAGAACTGGTGCGCGGATCGGTCTTTGAGTGTTGCTACTGGCAGAATCTCTCTGTGCTTTTGTGCAAGGACTGTTAGTGGACAGTGAGGAGTGAAGATTGAGTGTGTCACCTTCGTAAGAGGATGCCTACCAAGGGGGAAAGGGGTAAAGCCACGGACTTCAGCATCGCGGCCATCATGGCGCCCAGGGGTCCGTCCTTCGGACATTACCACCTGCAGGCTCTCGGAAACACGCCAGGCAACACCTTGGAATGCGCTAGTAAAGCGTTCGTCAACGCTCCTCACGACCACCGTGAGTTTCCTTCCTGAAACCAGTCTTATCTCCTACTCGAAATCGCTTTGAGACATCAGAAAAAAAATAGAAAAAATTGAGACAGTGTAAGACCCGGGTTACCCGCATCTCTCTTGCATCGTCCTTTGGAATATGTTTTAACTCCCGTAACCGGAGTCACCGAAACTGAAACCGGCCCGGATCGAGTGTTGAAATTTTTCTTGCGGTGAATCAAGATCAAAACTACCAACCTACCGGCTGTGCGTTGGTATTCGTTCGCGGTTAGCTCCTGAGGATTGTCCGGGTCCGCGGTTTTGTCAGATTTACGGAAACCACAGAGATACCATCCTGACACGAGTATATACATTGTATCGTCTCGGGGTTACGTGGATTCTTGGGTGGAAATATGAATCCCTGCGAAATATTACGAAGTGCAGTCAAGTTAACCGTAGAAATTGAAGTACCAAAACAAAATTTAAGACGCAATAGCATTGGCGTAGCTTATTCTTTGAATAATTCGAAGAGTCTTCTAATCCTCGTATAAAGGAGATACGTAAAATCACAAGCCTTCTACTAATTATGAATCCTAAGAACAAAGGTACGCCGCAAGTAATAACCTCAAAATATCCAACAACCTCCCAGATCATCATTCACTAATTTTAATATAATAGCCGTACCTACCTCATTCTTGAAAGATTAATCGTCGCCACATTTGGAGTTCCCAAATCGGTTGAACGCGCGACTAATTTTCTCTTGCTGGAAGTAATATAGTGTCGGAGAAGTTTTGAAAATTTAAAGCAGGGTCGAGACCGTGCTAGAGAAAAGTGAAAATTCGAGGGACCCGGCTTTCTCTTAGTCCCTCACGAAAAGTGGAAAAAGGGCGCGTCGCAGCATCCTCTGTCAGGACTCCCTTAATTCCTCAAGCCTATTCCACACGTTGTCTCAGAACGTTTACCGTCACGTCTCCCGGCAGATTGTCGCGACAGCCAACTGCCACTCGTTTCGTATCCTTGTCACTTAAGAGAAACCAAGAGGGATGCCATAAGAAAAAGTAAAATTAAGAGATTGATGTTCTTCGCTCAAAGAAGTCCATTTTCGCTCGTGTCCTTTAGACAGTTACTTGAATTCGATTTTACACAGGGATCTTTCGTTACCCGTAAAACAATATCTGTAGAGTGTAAGAGCTAGGAAACATAGAGTAAAAGTTTTGACAAATTACCGACGGAACGCTGATGCTGTTACACTGAATTCTTGATACCCGCGAAACTTCGAATACTCGCTGATGAAGGATATTTTTAATTATATAACTACATTTATGAGCTGTTCATAAGAAATTATAGATTCCTCGTATCCTCTTATAAGGATCTGTATGGATTTTTCAGCAAAGAGATAAAATTTTAATAGAGGAAATCTGTTTCTACGCATTGTCCTGGTAATACAACGGAAACATAATTCTCATAATCTACGTATGTACAGCCACAAAATGGCGGAAAGACTAAATGAAGCCAATAGCACTGATACATTGAAGCTGAGAATTGATATATTTATTCATAACTGACGCCACATGGAAAAGAACAAACAACTCCATATTTATAAAAATTCAATGAAGTCTGCAGAGTCATGACTTTCGAAATATTTCAAAATCATTATGAAAGCATTCTTTTAGCCTTACCTGAAAACTGTCAGTCTGATCTCTAAGAATTTTCTAATCCTTCAAGACGGTTTCCTAGAAATTGGGTTATAATTAGATTGCGTCTTTTTCCTCCATGACTTCTTTTTTTCAACCTGAAGGTATGTCCACGTCGCCGGTGGAAATAGTGACGACAGCGACAGTCGTAACCGAGGAAGACGAAGAGGAAGGTACTGGCGAAGCCGAGAGCGAGGAAGCTGAGAAATCGACGAACGACGAAGAAGAGGAGGTCGACGTTGACGTGGAAGAATGTAGTAGTGTGGAGGAAGGGCCGATGAGCATTACAGAGGAGCATACCTCGAGGAAATTCGCAGGGAGTGCCGATACAGAAAGAAAACATCGCAGAAGGACAAGTTGCAATTCGGATGAGTTGAGGGACGTCGAGTGTCACTTGGAGACAAAAGAGCTATGGGATAAATTCAATGACCTTGGAACGGAGATGATAATAACTAAAACTGGAAGGTCAGTAAATACGTTTCTATATACATACAGAGTGTATCACCAGAGATGCACGTTTGAGATTTGCGGTGAAACGGTGCACAATTTTGAAAATCTGATGTCAC
>JARQTI010000641.1:0-27166 GCA_030142655.1 Trachelus tabidus
GATTGAATTCTTTTTCAATTTCCCCCCATGCCATCTCTTTATCTTTTAATGTCGTTAAATCACTTTTCTTAATTTCTGTAACATCCTTATATTTTTTTAGTATTTCCAAAAATATTTTTTTTTCTTTACTTGTGTAATGTTTATGCTTGTTGTATTTTGGTCCTTCACTTCTATTTTGCGACATTTTTTTTTTATTTCACAAAACTAAAAATCTGATTAGGTACCCAAACAAACGGAGAATCAAATGAAGGCACGAAAATAAAGACCATTATTCACATAGATATTAGATGGGTAGGCCCCTACAAGATTTTCATTCCATCTTATGAGAATTTCAGTGTCCTATTGGTCGCTCTGGCAGAAATATTCCGAATATTGCCGAACGTTAAATAAGATCATCTTGAGCTTTGCCTTCGTCAAGACGATCTTGAATAAAATAAGGTGTCCCTTTCAAGCAACTTCTTCGAAAAGACTGTCTTATTTTTCAACTATGAATTCTTAGTATCTTAAGACAATCTTAATCAAATAAGACAGTCTTCATCAAGTCGGCCTTAAGCGTCACCTTGAGACCCGACTATGAATACGGGCCATAGATAGGACTTAGGTCAGGAAATGCGTTACAGTGCGTACATAGTCAATGGATGAGGTAAATAAACTTGAATAAAATGATAAACGAACGTATGTTATACTTATTCCGGTTGAAAACTTCTTGCATGTGAACAATTTTGAACATGGAAATAAAAAATGAGTCGAGTGTTACGAGGACCAAGCAGCATTATACTTTTTTTATGTGATTTCATTAGTTCAGCTGGTGAACGATTATCGTGGAATAATTGAAAATAAAGAAACTGGTTCAATAAATATCAATACCATCGGTATCATGCAAGATGAAGCATGCTGCAGCAGATGACAGAGAAAAATGTTTGCTCGTTCAAAAAGTTCAAGAAGCATTAGATCAACAGAGAGAATTACATAAAAAAAAAATGAAAACTGCAGAAATAGAAGCACAAATAGCTAAAGTGAAACTGAAACAAGCAATTATAAAATTCGAGAGAACGACAAAAGAATATTATTTTCATTAAATTAAATATAAAAAAATATTTTGAGGGTTTTATTATTATTAACAAGTCCATTATTTATGACTTCTTAAGTATATAAATTTAGTAGAATATTACAAGTATGTATATGAGTGCTTATCGGTATACATGGAATTCTTCCTATTACACAATTCCAATGCATATGTAAAGAATATAGGAAATTTATTTACAATTATTATTACGTAAAATTTACAATTTTTTATAAATATGGCAAAACTTAAAAGTAAGTATACACAAACGTTCTCCGCACTGAAAATTGTGAATTACCGTCATCAACATTAGTATATGTATAATGTTTCACCTTCTAGATCTTCCAAAACTACATTTGGATTACGAATGTTATTTTGATTATGACGTAAACCTCTGTTATACAACACAGCACAAGAACAGATAATAATCGGCATTGTCGTTTCCAATTTTGTTCGAAAACATTTTGTAAACATGAAAAACAACGTTTCCAAACACCAAAAAGTCTCTCAACAACGTTTCGTATTCTCCTACGGGCATTATTGTAACGTGTTTCGTGCTCATCAGTTTGACTTAATACTGGAGTTAAAAAATATTTGTGGCAAGGATATCCGTTATCTCCCATCAAAACACCGTGAAATTCGCCTGCTTCAAAACGTGCCCGAACAGCAATTCTATTTAAAATGACGCTGTCGTATGTCGAACCTCGGTGCCTAACAACAATATCCATAATTTCCATAGTTAGACCACACACATCCTATAATCAGGAAATTATTTTGTGAATATGAAGTTTTGAAAGATTTCTCTCTCTCTACCTATGGTTGCTCACAAATATAGAATAATGCACTTACGTGCACATTTAAAGAAAAATAACCTTTTTTGCATCGGAAATCTTCAGAACTTTCACCACCTGGATTTGAAATGGGAATGTGCGTACAATCTATGCATCCAATGACAGACGGGAATTGAGCAATGATGTAAAATTTTGCTGTATTTTTACGGATTCTTCTATCAGTCTTTGGAAAATCTATTAATTGCTTCAACTGTTCAGCAAAAGCTATAGAAACACGTTTTTGACAATACGGCTCACTGAAGCTTGACTCAGCAAACGCAGGTCACCATGAATAATCTAAAAACCAATAAATTAGGTGGTTACTTGACTGTAGATTAAATTTCATAGAATGGTCACAATAATATTTTAATATTTCATTATTGCAAATATATTAGGTGGACCGGAAAGTAATGTCGTTTCTGCGCATTTGAATTAATGTAAAAAAAAACGACATTACTTTCCGGTACCCCTCATATGTTTATTGTTTAGTACATGAATTAGAATTTAAATTGAAATGAAACTAATTTGGGAACTACTATATTAATTAGGTGTATACATACCTGAAAACTGTTTGAAGCATAAAATCTTAAAGCAGTGAGCAGTTGCATAATCGGAAGTACAGGAAGACCACGGTAATTTTGTTTTTCCAGCTTATCGCATACTAGAGGTAACAACACATCAGTTACGATAATTTGGTGAAAACGACATCTTCTTGAAAATTCATTGCCATCATAAAACTCCAAAGGATTTTCATGATCCCGGATATAGCGCTTTTTAATATAATCCTCTTCGTCAGTTTCATAGAACACGTCAAATTCCTCCATTTCTGTAGAACTCACTAGAATTTGTGACTACGAACAATTAGAAAATCACAATAGCATAAACAACTTGATGGTGGTGATGTAATGCCATACTCAATTCAATTCATTTTTGACAGTTAGAGGCGCTGCAAGTCAAGAGATTACCTTTGAGGAACCCAAAGACCGCTCTCGAGGGATGAAGCGAATTGAGGGCATCATGAGTCCTCAGTTTCGACTATGAAACGTGTGCGCGAAATAAGTAAGTCAATGAGGGCCTCTTATTCCTTGAGGGACGACTATAAATACGGGTGTAAGGCACTACACAAAATTACGCGTGTAGTGTTACGTCCTATGCGTGAGCGGCCGTTTGCGGGAGCATCAGGGAGCTAGCATAGGTGTTTTGATCAGATATCACGTAAAGGTACTGGGTTCTTACCACTTTAAGTTGCTAAAGCACGCTTAATTGCTTTTATGTTCCTTGGTCAATAGCTAAGGTGAGGATCACAATCAAACGATAGATATAACTGAATTGACAAGCTCACTTCTCCTACGTGAGGTGTGCTTGCTACTAATAAATGAAGAGATTATTCGGATCTAGGATCGGTTAGGTTCAGGTTTCGAAATTACGAGAAAGAAGTATAGTTTAACTCAGTATAATGAAATAATAGGTTTGGAATACAACCAATTGGTGCAATCTAGTGCAACGTATAGTGTGTTAACTTCTAGTAGCAATAAAAAGGTATGCGTATGATCGTCAACTTGTAGGTAAGTTTGAAATTGGTATAAGTTGGATAGTTGTGAGTTACTTACAAGTGGATGAGCAGAGAGAGGAAAAGAGATTGGAGAGCGCCGGGAAGTGCTCGACAATAATGAAACAGATTTGGTTGGATGGGGAAATTCTTGGTCCAGCCCTAAGGTGGACCCTCGCCTAGACGAATGCTTTCGAAATGCCAAGAATTGAGTTCCTTTCGCGTGGACGCCCGGCACTGAGGTGATGCACTTTTCGCTTGGGCCCTAAGGTAAGCTAGATCAAAATAAGCCCTAAGGTATTTGATCGGCACAACACTTGAGTGGCGCAGACAATCGGCTAAAGACTCCAGAAGGGACACTGCTCTACCAGAGGATTGATTAGTAACTGAGAATGATCGGTATCGATGTTCGTAAGAAAAGCTTTCGATTCGGAGGGGATTGGATGCACTGTCAGGAGTTTTCGGGAATTTGGGTCCATGTTATGGTGAAATCGGGGCTGTTGTGCCCAAGTCCCCAATAGATTCATGTTCATAGGTCTTCGTTCGCAGATTCCTCTTTAGGGTATTGCATTGACCGGATTGTCTTGGAGGTGAGGTTGATGAACGGGCAGGGAAGGTAGCTAGTATGAGTCCTGGAGTGTGCAATTTTTCGCAGTGCTATACTGGAATGCACTTTAGGCACCTCAATTCTGAGTGTTCCGTTCAGTATTATTGTCCATGCCGTTCTTGCCCTTTGGTTGTCGCAATCTCTCTCTCTTTCCACTCGTCCACCTGGTAATGTCGCAGTGTGGGTGTGGTATTTGGTAATGCGAGAGAGTGTGAGGTGTCGTGTAAGATATAATGATTCCCTAAAATATTATAATTAATAACTTATAGTAAATAACGGTCCTTGACCCTTTGCTAGTGTGGAAACTGAGGGTGCTGAAGGGAGGGGGGGGGGCAATAAGGGGTGGAGTTACGTCAGACGTAACACTAGAACAAAAAAATTGAAAATAATAGGATGTCTAACAGTATTGTAGCCCACATTAGGTTACAAAATTAAGAGGAATGTACAACACATATTTCATATTATACTTGAACAGAATACTTCCAAGTATATTGTTATGCCCTAAGCGTTACTTACAAGGAAGGTCACCTTACTGTACCCCCACATCCTGGTTTGAAAAAATTATGTTCTTTAGTTCACATCAAAGTATAAATCCTCACAAAAAAAGAGCTGGCCAATCGTGTGTTTAAGAGGTGAAATTAATTCCTGAAAATCGGTGGTTTTTTCGTTTTTCGCTGATATCTTGGAAACCAAAATAGATACGGCAAAAGTTTAAATAGCAAAGTTATTCTTTTTTCAGTGCTCTACAATAATATGTGGTTGAAAATTATATAGAAATTTCGTATCACCCCAGCCACCTGAAACGCTCCCTGTTATCAGTGTGCACGAACTCATCGCAGGCATGCTTGGCTCCGCCTTTTCCTATACAAGAATCGACTACGACGACTGGGGTGATGTTGCGTGTTGCTCGCGCTCCAGCAGTTTGAACGCTTGAGGTGATGCTGTATGTCGCTCGCGCCCTTGCGTTTCCAATGGTTGGGGTCATGGTGTGTTCTCCCTTGCACTTATGTACTTTATATGCTTCAGAGGATGAGTACGTTATTAGCGTTATGATTCTCAATTTTAAAAATAGTTCTGACAGTTTATTGATGCACACAGAATGAGTTAAAAATCCGTTGTAACCGTACATTCGTCGTTGTTGTTCTATAACAAATAAAGTTTGAGACTTATTGGCTCATTGACCCGCCTCTGCTTGCGGGTATGCCGGTTGCTATATTAGGAGGAATATAGTTTTTTTACCATAAATATGTGACAATATTTACCCTTGACATCCATGGGTAACTATAATTACTGTCCGTAGTAGATTTTAATTTGTTTTGTAAGTGAATTAGACTTTTTGATATTAGTAAAGTAATTTACTATGAAGTTAGCATTTGTTACTACAATTATATCCACCAATTGTAATAGTAAACTCAAATATACTAAGATAGTTTGCGCTAATGAATTCATTGTAAAAAATACTACAAGTTTGGTTTCAGTAGATAATAATATTCTTACCATGCTACATAGTTAAGAATACCATCGTCTTTTTTCTCAGTGTAGAAATGGCTAAGGCTGCTTCCACAATAGTATAGAATTATTAAGTCTTTAGCTCGCACGGAAAGTGTCACAGCATTCATATGGAGCGCGTGTGTATGATGGGTATACGTATGTGTGCGCTTCGATATAGTTCCTTGTATTTTAGGTGACAGTTTCTAGAGATATAGGATGTCCCGGTGTTTCTCTCCGTAGTTTTCTATGTTCTAGGTATCAGACGTGGAAGTCTAGGGTGTCGTGTCGTGTCCAGGGAATACAACGAGCCACACTTCGGCGTTTCGCTCAAACGATAGTATCATCTCTGTTGTTCGTACGGTCTGAGGTACGTAAATAATCCAGCACACTCTCCTCTTTTATGTTTACCACGCGGCTTCAACAAGTAGGACACCATTAGCGACGCTTATATGCATTCAAGGTTACATTTTCTTTTAAAAAATTGTATATATCTTTCTGCATTTCTAAAAAAATGGTCTCACAAATTAAATTTATATCTCATTAAATATTTTCGACAACGCAATATATTTTTCTGATTAGCGACATCACAATGCATTTACATTTTATACCTATAACAATATGTTGTAAATTTGAGTGCTTCGAACTTCTATATTCCGTTGAGCAACGAAAACTTGTGGGGTACCCTCAAAAGAAACAAGTGTAAAAAACTACGCCAAGTAAACGAGTGCTGTGAATTACTCTAACAACAAAAATTGAAATCATTATTAATGCCAAGTACATAAGTCATTACATGTTTGCCTATTATATGACTTCAATACTTTTTATTAGAGGAATTCATAACACTCCTGTACTTGACCTAGTTTTTTACACTTACATAAGTGTTAAGGTTGACCCGAGAATATGGGTCCAGGAAGTATTTGAATCGAACCAGTTGTACTTACTAGTCAGAAACTCGGTAAACTAGACTTTTGATTAGGTCAAAATTGTACGATGTGAAAGTTTTAGCAAATCAGCCATCTGATTTTTTGATTTAAAGGCTTGTCTGACAAAAGTGGAAAGACTCCTTTATTCTAGATAGTACGGGACTCAATGCTGAGAGGGGCGTATACAATAAACGATAGGAGTGACGGAGAAAATTAAAGTAGTGGGGACTCTAGCCAATGTGGCGGTAGGACTCGCTGTTTATGAGGAAGACGCTCTTGATTATTCAAGATGGGGCCTTTAGGAGGGCGTGATCGCTTGTAACAAAACGAACAGGATGCAACAGCGAGAGTATGAGAACGAATGTCGTGGGACGATGTAACGATCAGCTTTTGTAAGGATTGGGGGGGGGGGGGTTCGTTCTGGAATAAGTGAAGTTTGCCGAGTCTACCATCATAGGAGGGGATACTGGTTATTCTCAGTCTTGCTCGAAACGCCTCGATAAAAGGTTGTGTTGCGCGTTATCAGTGTACCGCGCATATTCCAACAGATTAATTCCTCTAGTAGCCGTAGCTTTTGGATACGGCGCTGTTTTCTGTCCTTGCTGCTTGTGTTTTATGGCTACATTGCTGAACACAATTCCAGTGCCTTCTACAATAATTTCATCACAATGAAGCCGAAGTTAAAACTGTTTTTGTGAACCTGAGTGTATCGCCTAACTAATATAGGAGGTTCGTGAAGTAATGGATGTGCTCACTGCACAAAGACTGACATCGAAACGGACTGTACCAACAGTACAGCTTATTCAACGCTCACTGTACCCATATATGCTGCGTAGCATGCTACAGTAAGTTTCACCCATCAAATCTATGTTTTCGTACTGTCTATGCACATTATCCTTTAATTTTCCCTGTATCATACTATACCACATATACTTCGATTTTTGTTGTATTCTTGTACTGGCTATACTGTCGTCTACTACTTTGTGTGATAACATTCTCCTTATTCCTGCTACCCCTAATCCAAGAAAACCCCATGTTTGCGCGAATGTATTTACACTCCTGAATATTCTTGCTACCGAAGAATTCTTTTTATGTATGTTTTAAAATTTTTTTAGTACATTTTACACCTCATATTCTAATTTCAATTCTTTAGTCTAGCAAAGTATTCGATATATTCAATAAAAATACTGTTTATTATTGTTTACTTAGTCATTCATCTATTTGTCTGATCAATTATTGTGAAAGTTCAGTGCTTTAATGTTGAAACAAGTACCATTAATATCATTCCTATTCTTTTGGAAATTGATATTAACGCTATAACTCCTTTCTGTAGTTATATTCATTAAGGCTTTTTTGTATGTGATTGTCAATGTTCTTGGAATTGTACAAATTTTCATCCAGTGATTTTCTTTGGAACTGGTTGGAACGATTGTGTTACATTAAATTTATGTGGTTTATTTTCATTTGTATTTTTATATGTTTGGTGAATATACTGCACAATTTAGATTTGGCAGTATTCTTTTTTATGGCATTTGTAGTATGATGGCAGTTTTATAAATGGCCATGAACGTCGTCACAAGAGAAAATGGAGACAATAAAGTTCAGAAGGAGTAGTTGAAGTCCTGTAGGAATGTTGTTGACTAAAACGAAGGGAACATGTTTTAAATGCAGATAACTTCTAGGGTTTTCCTTTCATGGAAATGTCTGGACATAGCTCTATAATTTTCTTATTTTCATTCGAATGTGGGGGAGCAGTGATTTAAGGGATAATAATTAACATTACTTTGATTCTCTTAATGGTTTTGGTGATTTTTGAAAACAATTTACTGTGGAAAATAATTTCTAAAAAAGATTTTTATAATCTGATAGTTATGTGATTTTTATTTTTGGATAAAAATATGCATTTAAGAATATACGATGTTGAGCCTTGTTTAAATTGTGGTACTTGTACTTTATATGTGAACATCAGAAGTAGACAACTTTTTACTATGGTAAAAAATTTCCTTCGATTATATATAATATTGTGTACCTTAATATGGTAATTTACAACATTTTGGTAATTAAATTATTATCACAAGTATGTTAATACTGCTTTTATATTTTAGAAAATTGCTCTGTGATCAAGAAGCTACTATGGCTGGAATAAGTAGACGGACTTATCTCAGGGATGTGAATCCTTATCTGATGTGTCCTCTTTGTCGAGGATACCTTATCGATGCCACTACGGTAGTAGAGTGTTTACATTCTTGTAAGTATACAGTATAAAATTCTAAAATATTAAAAATCAAAATTTATTATGCACTAATAAAATGTGATATTTTCAAAAAATATAAGCTTTTAACATTTTTTTAGTCTGTAGGAGTTGTATTCTGAAGCACCTTAGATCAGAAGCTCACTGCCCTTCCTGCAGACATGTGCTTAACAAAGCTAAGCCTAATATGAAGTAAGTTAATATATATGTTACAATGAATACTCTGAATGTTCTAAAAGAATTATAAATATGGAACTGTTTGTAAAAATTATGGTATTATTGTAATATGATATAACAAGAAAATATATAATCACGTTAGTTATTTGTGTTGTGATTGACTGAGTGATTATTTTCTTTAAAGAGCAGATAAAGCACTGCAGGACATTGTGTATAAGTTGGTGCCAGGATTGTATCATCGAGAAATGCGACGTCGGCGTGACTTTTACAAGAAGCATCCTGAACATGGTAAGGCATTATCTATGAAATTTGTATATTCAACTTGCATTTTCAATTGTACTTGCGAAATTAACCGTGGTAAAAGTGACGATGAAGAATTAGGCAGTAATGACATAACGTTCGCGCATATATAGCCATGTACAAAACGCACGACTATAAATGAAACAGTTTTCAATGGATTACAGGGCGTGCCGATAGCCTACACCATCTCCAAGGTGGTAAGCACCATAAAAAAAAAAAAAAAAAAGATCAGGCCGAGTCGAGTCGGATCCGACTCGACTCGAAGTTAACCCTCTCCATCCATACATTAATATGCCACGTCAGTTTCATGTTTTAACTTATATATGCACGAGGACATATTGTGTATACTGTATAGTATTTCACTTTTGTAAGTAATACTGGTTTTAGCAATAACTGTGTAGTATGACAGATGATATATTCAAGAGTAATCTACAAAACATATAACAATATAATTATTGATAGATTGATGTGAATGTAGACTAAAATTATGTAAAGAGTCTTAGAAATTTTGTGTAAATGGTTACCTAATATTCTAAAATTTATTTGAAAAATGTTTAATATTTAAAAAAAAATTTTTTAGTTGTGTTCAAGTTAATTAGAAGGTACACTTTTTTTTCTATTAGAGAAACGTAGATAAATCATGATGATGTGCTTAAGGTTAATTAAGTTTCTTACTCTTTTAAAATTGTTATTTGAGATTCTTGCAAATTGAAAAAAATGACTTCATTCGTTAAATGCCTATTATTGAACATGAGAACAAAATCATTTTTCAACATATTATCTATTGAAAGCAGCAGTTTTTACAATGTGTCCTCAATTTAAAAAAAATTAATAATCAATGGTACTAATTTTTATGTATGAATTGTGATGGATTTGTGAAGATGTGTGCAAATAGTTCAGCTGTAGCAAATCATTATATATTTATTCTTTGAGCTGTCTTTAAGTCTTACAAAAATATGTTTGGTAACTCGAGTGTTTAGTATCATAGTTTCTTATTAGTGTAAATAATAACACTAATTGCATATTTTAATTTCAAATATAGTGTCTGTCAGGAAATAAATAAATATATACTGTAATAGGGATTAGCAATATAATACAGTGAACATTTTTGTTATAATCCAATGGCGTTACATGTCTATTGTATTATTCATAGTAGGCAATGATAAAGGTAATGATAGACAGAATTTGTTTATTTAGATTTTTTGGTCTGGAAGTAGGACTTCGGTTTATGATATAGTAATTATAATACTTTTTAAACTATTTCCTTTCATTTGCTTGCTACCTACTCCCTTTATCCAACCCATCCCTTTAACCTTGTCTCCTAGTATTCACATGATGCTTATATCTTAAATCCCATGCTATCACATTCTCTTATCTTCAGTTTCCTAGTATCTATCCTCATTCCAACATCTCCATCTCGTAATCTGTTTGGATTCCTCTATTTTTTAATTTCTATAGGTATCTCGGTATGCTCATGCTTTTTTTTTATTTTTTTATATTTATGACTATATCGGGATTCTCTGATCTTCAATCTGTTGGCCATGGATATTCTTTCACATTACAAGGAATATATTTGAGGAGCCTTTCCCCCCCCCACCCCCACCACCACCACTCGAATTTAATGAAACTTGTGCACACATAATTAGCGAAACACCCTTATATAGGTACGAGGCGACTTTTCTAGCAGATGGATTACTGCGGAAAGTATGCGAAATACCAAAAATGTTTTCTACAAAAGTTTCACGTATTCGAAGTACTTTCAGATGAATTTATCAAAAATTTGCTAAAAGTTTTTTAATGTGGTAATTACCCCTACGATGCTTATTTTCTGGAATTCGAGTATCTTTGTAAGGTCTCGCAATGTGCAGAATTGCATTAGGAATCCAAATATGTATAATAAATTCATTTTACATTTGTTTTACCTGAAAGTAGTAGGGGATCTGTTACACTACTTTTGTACTTCTGTTCGTCTCATGTTGATACATGTACTATTTTTATATTTCGTGAATTCCTTTTGTTTACATAGTGTGAAATTTATGCCAAGGTGATATTTTGCATATTGTAAAATAAATATGTTGAATATTGAACCGGAATGAGTAAATTATATCACGTGTTGCGTGAAAATTTATTCCCTATCATTGTCATATCTGTCACCCACTACTTTCAGGAAGAACCGATGTAAAAAGATGGTTTATCATACACTATATTTGGATCAGAATGAGATGCTGTACATTTCGAGTCCTTACAAAATTACTCGAATTCCCGAAAATAAGCATGGTGGGGGTTACTGTCAACTTAAAAAAGAATATTAACAAATTTTTGATAACGTCATCTGAAATTAAGTTCAAAAACATGAAACTTTAGTAGAAAACATTTTTTTTTATTTCGCAAACTTTCTGCGGTAATCGATCTGATAGGAAAGTCCCTTTGTACCTATGTAGGGGTGATTCACCCCCTAGAATCGAATATGGGCCGCTAATTTTATGCGCACTTTTCATGTCTTGAAGCACTCTATTTACCTATTAAGTTTCATCAAAATCAGGGTGGGGGACACTTCGGATACTTTCCTTGTAAGAGTTTTTAGTGTATTTTCAAAATTTTCTGCCCTTAATTGTTACTCTAGCCATGTTGCAAAAAAGTAATTTATACTTTTATCTCCCAATTGCGTAATTATCATTGTTTCTCTCTTCTTTTTTATGCTTACTCCCTTTTCTATAATTACTTTCGTGCCATTTTTCGATCTTTGCCTATCATCTTCCTCCTGTCCTTCCACTTTGCGATCTTTATTTTCCATTCCTGATTTACTATGCTTTCCTGATATTGTTCTGTTCTCGCCTTCTCTTTACCATCTAGGGTTCTCTTGGCCCTTTGTGTTACTTTCCTTCGCTCTTTTCCTACTGTCTTTTTTGTTCATTCCATTTTTTTCATCTTTCCTTTCCTTTCCTTTCTGCAATTTCTTGTATCCTCTTCTTGTTTATGTTCTCTGTCTTCTTTTCTCTCTTGTTATTTCTCAGAGTTTTCTGTGAATCTCTCACGTTTACTCGGATATTCATCTATGAATATGTTCTTTCCCCTTAGGTCTTTCTTTCTATTTGGTATTTCTTGTTTTTTGTTCTCTTCTTGTCTCTTTTTATTAATATAGTCTGTTATGTTACTTAAGTTACTTGTATGTTGCGCGTGTTAGATGACTCATAGTCGATAAGGTTATATGTGTGGTATGAGTGCTCACCTGATAGTGATATTCGCTTAAACAAACGATGGCATGAAGATGCGACAACAATCGCCAATCTTTATTACATGTGATGTATCGTTAATCATTCAAAAAACACCTACGTGTAAAAAACAACGCCAAGTACAGGAGTGCTGTGAATTCCTCCAACAAAAAGTATTGAAATCATATTATTGAGGCCAAGTATTTAAGTCGCTACATGTTTGCCAATTATATGATCTAGCACTGGCCCATCTTTTTATTTATGTTTTCAAAATTTCCTATAACGTTTTCGCTGCTCTTTTGCCTTACTACTGCTTCCAGTAGTTGATTATGATTCAACGGACATTCAACAATTTATAATACTTTAGGTGATTCCTTGTTGAGTACTACTTGGCGGGTCCGTGCATTTCTTGATATAAATTTTCGTTCATTATGCCAGTCATCGAACTCAAACCCAGTGTCAACTTTCAATATACAGCATATTAACAATAACTCGTCAAAAATAATCGTGGTAAAAGCTAACATATATTTTTAGCATACTATTGGTACGTTCAAAGTAAGTATTTTGGGATTCCTGGCACGTCAAGTACTACTCGATAAGGAATCACCTAAAGTTTCATAAATTGTTGAATGACCATTAAATCATAATCAACTATCGGAAGCAGTAGTAATGCAAAAGAGCAGCGAAAACGTTACAGGAAATTTTGAAAACAAATAAAATGATGGGCCAGTTCTAGATTATATAATTGGCAAACATGTAGTGCCTTAAATACTTGACCTCAATAATATAATTTCAATACTTTTTTGTTGGAGGAATTCACAGCACTCCTGTACTTGGCGTAGTTTTTTACACGTAAGTGTTTGTTGGGGGATATCACAAGTTTTTGTAGCTCAATGTACTGAAGTCTATATCTTTACAGATATAAAATGTAAATGCATTGTGATGCCCCTAATCAGAAAAGTATATTGTGTTGTCGAAAATGTTTAACGGCATATAAATTTAATTTGTAAATCCATTTTTTTTAGAAATGCATAAAGATATATAAAATTAAAGAAAATGTAATCTTAAATGCATATAGGCGTCATTAATGGTGTTCAGCTTATTGAAGCCGTGTGGTGAACGTAAGAGAGGAGAATGTGCTGGATTATTTATATACCTTAGGCTGCGCGAATAATAAAGAGGAACTATGATTTGAGCAAAACGCCAAAGCGTCGCTCGTTGCACTCTTTTCTGGACACCCTAGATATCCACGCCCGACATCTAGATACAGGAAAGTACGGAGCGGAACACCTGGTCACCCTGGACTTCCACGCCTGACACATAGATACAATAAACTACGGAGTGGAGCACCTGGACACCCTGGACCTACACGTCCGACACCTAGATGCAAGAAACAACGGAGAGGAACACCTGGACACCCTGGACTTCCACGCCCGACATCTAGATACAAGAAACAACGGAGCGGAACACCTGGTCACCCTTGACTTCCACGTCCGACACCTAGATACAATAAACTACGGAGCGGAACACCTGGACACCCTGGACTTCTACGCCCGACACCTAGATACAAGAAACAACGGAGCGGAACACCTGGACACCCTGGACTTCCACGCCCGACACCTAGATACAAGAAACAACGGAGCGGAACACCTGGACACCCTGCACTTCCACGCCCGACACCTAGATACAAGAAACTATGGAGGAGAACACCTGAACACCCTGGACTTCCACGCCCGACACCTAGATACAAGAAATTACGGAGAGGAACATCTGGGCACTCGGGACTTCCACGCCTGAAATTTAGATACAGGATACTATGAACACCTGGACATCCTATATCTCTAAAAACTGTCACTTAAAATACGAAAAACTATATGAAAGCACAAATATACGTACATCCGTACACGCGCGCTCCACATGAATGCTATAAAAATATGAATAATTCTATATTGTTGTGAAAGCATCCTTATACTATACGGAAATTCAGTCTGAACGGTAGCTTCACGTATAAAGTGTATTTGATTGTGTTTTTGATTGTGTTGTGTATTCGTAAATTACCAACACCATTCAGAGTATAAATAGGTAAAGAAGGGAAAGCAGGCAGCGCCATCTGTCGTGTGAAAAAGTAGATGGACGTGCGAAGACGACGACGAGACGACGACGACGAACCTGAAATAAAATCATCTCGCTCGCCATGTGAATACGTCCTCATCCCATACACTAATCGTATTGAATTTGGCGACAATCAATTCAGAACCCTTGATTTCTATAGTGAATGTATCAATACATTTTTCTCACAATAAGCGAAACACTTCGATATTTGAGTCGAAACACAGGTACAAGAGGTGCTTCGAGTAAAGAGTCTCGGCGGGCCGTGCCCTGTACAGCAGGATGCCTGTACTTGGCGCGAGACTCGACCGAGTATGATTTAAGTTTACCCCATAGCACGATGAATAAGAATTTTTTGTGATATTTCACATTTTCTTGATATTTACATCATGTCATGATCGTTAATTAAAAATGCATATAGCACATACGTGCATAAAAAAATATTGTAGAACGATAAGAAAAATAATCTGATTGTTTTGAAAATTTCATGTCGATAACCACGTTTTTTACTTTGAAGATAAATAATTGAAATGCTTTATTTTTCCTATGAAGTTTTTATTTATATGTTTTTTTAATTAATATTATTTATCATTTTGTTAATTTGAATGTATCGCAACGCGGTGGATGATTAGCAACTCTGATTTTGAGCGCTTATCATTTTGAAAGGGATTTATTGTATTTTAGAATATATGATGTGTACCATATGCATTTTTAATAAAAGATCATGACATGACGCAAATATGAAGAAAATGTTAGGTATCAATAAAAATTCTTTCTCAACATGCTATAAGGTAATCATACCAATCGTATATTTTGGTAGAGAATAAATGAGATAACATTTATCTTTTTTTTTTTTTTTTTGGAAGCACCACATGAAACCAAGATTGGCGATTGTTGTCGTATTTTGATGCCAAAATTTAAATAAGCAAATATCACTGTCAGGTGAGCACTCATAAGACACACAATTCTGCTGAACGTTGTGACATTCATATAAGTCTATCTGGGTATAAACAGCAAATAACAGGATTTTTTTCGAATATTGGTTTTAGGCTGTACATGTTTTAATAACATCTAAGTATATACCAAAGTTTAAGGAATAAAATTATACATTATCATATATATTTATACATCTGGCACATCTCCTCATTGGAGGAGTCAGCCATAAGGAAAGGAAGGAAGGATACATTTGTACATATGTATACATATTTCTATGTAGTTTGAAAGCTTCCAAGTTTACAGATGTTCAAATATTGTGCGATTGCTTTATTGGTCGTTGTGAAATAGCTTTTTATATAGCCCCTTTATAGGAAATTGAGTGGCTATGAGTTTAGGAAATTACAATATGTATGGAATTTAAAAAAATCAAGGGCGCCTAAAGAAATATTAAAACGGAGAGGGTTAAGTCGAGGCGAGGCCGATGGATTCGAGTCAAGATACGATGAGTCGACTCGAGTCAACGTACATTAAGACGAGAATCGGCTCGAATCGAACCGAGTCGAATCGGCCTCATAAAACATTTTGTTTCCACCTTAATACATAATAATGCGTTTTCTACTTCTTGACAGCTGACTCAGCCAGTTCGGAGCAGCGTGGCGAGGATGTGAGTGGAAGATTAATATTTGCTCCGGAGGATGCTGTTAGTCTGAGTTTGGAATATTTACCGCCTGGGACAGATCCATTGAATATTTTGTGCAATCAAACTGATATCGATCAAGTACAAAATGTAACTCCCCTAAGTACACGGCGATATCTTCAATGTCCAGCTCTCGTAACAATCGCTCATCTCAAGAAGTTCCTTGCATTGAAGTACAGTGTGGATATGACTCACAACACAATTGAAATATGTCATAGAAGAGCACCATTACCTGAAAACTGGACGCTTATGGATGTAGCATACATTTATGCTTGGAAGAGGGTAAGTTGTTATGCCATAGAATCTGGGGCCTGAAAGGCAACTAGAATTTTACTTAATGTGAAAATCACGAATTGTTTGAATCAGATACAAAAGTTTGACTTCGAGCTTACTATCCTAAGAATTTAATATTTTATCACATTAGAATTTTCGAAAGAGTAACCAATCGAAAAAATGAAATCTGTCCGTAAGTTTCGTAAGAAAGGAACGATGAAGTAAAATTGTACGTATAACCTTTTGTTTTTCGACTATCCTTCATGAAATCTGCAATGTAAAGAATTGTTGAGTTTTATGAAAAGTTCGTTGGTTGCAGTTATTAAAATTTTCCTGTGAAATTTATGTAATTTGGAGTGATCTTTGCGCTTTGTGAAATCAGTGATTTTCCAGGCTTCGAGTTACATTTTTTTTATAGTTGTATTTTAAGAGTAAAAAGACTAAGCACAAAGTTGGAGCATAGTGATTGGGAAACACACTTTCCATCGTAACATTTTTAATGCTTTGCGTTGCAATTACTGAGAAGTAATCATAGAACTGATATACGCATTTATTAAACTTTGCATGGAAGAAAAAAATTCTGAATTAAAATACAACGGGTCCTTTTTTTTTAATTTCGACTATTCTGCATCTCAAGAAAATTATACATCGTATATAAATTTAAAAGAAAATAGTATTTCGAGAGAAATCCTATAAGACGAGAGACAAGTATTATTCAAATGCATGCCCGATTGATTTTCAAAGTCGATTTCTGAAAAAATGAAGCCTTACAAAGTAAAACTTAATTCTGCAATTTATATTTACTTTTTCACAAAAAATCACCTTCTTTATGGTCTTACCGCGATTTTCGCTTCATCGTGTATATTTGTTACCCTTAAAAATGAATCAGTGAAAATTTCACTGGTTGTTACAGTTGATTGAATTTTCACCGAAGAAGCAGTGATTTCAGATTTAATTCATTCTTAAATCAGTGGTTTCGTGTTATAGAATTACTATTGAGTTCATTGTGGTTCCATTATATTGTTGTCTGTCGCATTTTCACATCGTGTGAGAATTACTACTGCCAACAAATGGTCACACTAACGAACAGTGAACTAATCCAGCTTCCAATAATATTATGGTACTTTTCTTCATGATGAAAGTATGTCATGTTAGTACATATTCGTGCAATTGTTACGTCCTGGAGCTGATTACCTTGCAGTCCCTCGCTGATTGGCCGATCAGGACCGTGAGTTTCGTCCGGAATTCGCCGCTGTATTGGCTATAGGAGTAGCGCAATGGGACCGGGAAGTTTGAAAGTTCAGTGGCTTACACGTGGCAGCCACGGAGGGATGCCATACTATGGCTCTACTAGGCTCAACAGGGGCGGCCACGATAAAATATATAGTCAAAAATGGAACACTAGGGCCTAATCAAGCTTAATTATGTAATCCTCAGTAGGGTCTTGCCAGGAAGTTTTCTGTAAAGGGCACGATAATTTATTTTTTAATAATATTTTTGTTACGCTCAGTAAACATACGGTTATGGTAAATCAGTTATTTTTTTAAATTAACAACAAACAACTTTACACGATTAGTATTTTTTATTATTCCGTGAAGCATCGGTACAAAAAATACTTTCCCCTCAGTTTAAACAACATGTTTATCTTTTTTTCTCGACACTGACCAAAGGATGCACAGCATTGATAGGCGAAACATTTTTTGGTAGCTTCCACATTTGGAAGAATGAAGACTTCATTGGATACTTATAAATACTTATTTTTTTGCTCCAGACTTTTCTCTCCATCTTAAGATCGAACTTACGCCTAAAAATTTTGCCAGAAGTTCGAGTAAATGGAAAAAAGAGAAGGAAAAAATCTGAAATATAATATTCTTATTAACTATGACAACAGAAAATAATGAAAATGTCCTATTTATTTCCTGTAAACCTATTAGAAATTAGTAAGGGTATATTAGGGTGTTATACGATCCTTTTCTAGAGCCCCGTTAGTTAATCAGGGCATAATTGAGGAACCGTTTACAGGGCCATGTTATCAGACCTATAAAGACCCTATCTTTTCAAACGTGACCAGCTTAGTAGGGCTACGCTTAGGTGTCCATATTGGGCCTCTAATTAAATTGGGGCAAACTAGAAGGGGCCACGTGAGTGCCCTAACTAAATTTCTGCGCGGGATTCTTGGTCTTCGGAACCAAAATTAGCAGAGTATCGTTGTTCTCTGTGATAGCATCTGTGCGGATATTGTAAGTTTCCTCCCGACGTAGTCCACCAACCAATCCCAATATCAAAATAACCTCCAGCAAATACGTTACAGTTATTCTTTTGTTATAAATATTTCAAGAGTTTCAAGAATTGTAAGATAATAATAAAATTTTGAGAATTTCAAAGATTTTACGAAGACCGTTGAAGATACTTTTAAAAAATTCAGATATACAGTGAGGGACAAAATTGAGGGTACGATATGTAATTAATATTTTACTTGAAGATATCTACACCAACATAACAAAAGAATCAGAATCACTTATTCACTATAGAGTGGGGGTAGTATTAACTACTTATCGGTATTAAATAAATTTGAAATAAAAGAATTACTTTCTGTACCGCCGGGACTAAAATAAAGTAATGTAACCAGGAGCGGACAAAATTGGGGGTACTATGACAGCATTACAGCGGCAGCGAAATAAATAAACAAAAATAAGTATTATTAATATTTGGTATGACCTCCTTGGGCGTTTATTACTGCTGCTAGTCGTCGTGATACACTTTCTATTAAAGTATGGATAAGATTGGTTGGGATACTCTCCCATACTGTACACAGCTTGTTAAAAAAACACGTTGCATTATTAATATCCGCACGTGATACTTTTTGAACCAAATAAGACCAAAGATTTTCAATAGGATTGAGGTCAAGACTCTGCGATGGCCACTCTAACACTCGGATTTTATTTTCCTCAAAATATCGTCTCGCTGTTATTGAAACATGCTTCGAATCATTGTCATTTTGAAAAAGGAAATCGTGTCTCAAGTTCATTTTTTTAGCTGACACGTGCAAATTTTTTTTCATTTTTCCTTCTATTCGTTTCAAATTTTCCACTCCGCCGTAGCTGCAGCAGCTTTAAATCATTACGTTTCCTCCTCCGTACTTAATCGTTGAATGGATCATGTTTGATTTAAAGCTTCATCGGATCGTCTCCAAATTCCACCTGTGTTTTTCATATTATGAAGCTCGAGTTTACACTCATCTGACCAAATCGTACATTCCCAGAAGGAGAGAGGCTTTGAAAGATACTTTCTTGCAAACTCTAGTCTCATCTTCTTATGTTTCTTAGTGAGAAATGGCTTGCGACGTCTGGAAAATCTTCGAGTCTCCCAAAAAACACTTACGTGTAAAAAACTACGCCAAGTGCATGTGTGATGTCAATTCCTTTAGCAAAAAGTATTGAAATCATATTATTGAGGCCAAGTATTTAAGTCACTACATGTTTGCCAATTATATAATCTAGCACTGGCCCATCATTTTATTTGTGTTTTCAAAATTTCCTATAACGTTTTCGCTGCTCTTTTGCATTACTACTACTTCCGATAGTTGATTATGATTTAATGGTCATTCAACAATTTATGAAACTTTAGGTGTTTCCTTATCGAGTATTACTTGGTGTGTCCGTGCCAGGAATTCCAAAATACTTTAAACGTACTAATAGTATCCTAAAAATATATATTAGCTTTTACCACGATTATTTTTGACGAGTTATTGTTAATAAGCTGTATATTGAAAGTTGACACTGAATTTAAGTTTGGTGACTGGCATAATGAACGAAAATTTATATCAAGAAATGTACGCATGTATGGTCTCCCTCGCGATAAGTCTAGTTGGGCCCCATGGGCCAATCGCCTACGAGGAAGATTCCAGCCAATCGTGGTTTACTCGCAATTATTTGAAACATGCCAATGAACTATTTCGATAATTATATCACAGTACAAAATGAGTTGTCAACTACCCGACGCGAAATGCTCTATATTAGAGTAGACATTAACCAGAGTCTCCAACGAATCGTATAGCTACGGTACTGGGAAGGATGGTACGCGAAATCTATGTTCCCTTACAGTCTACGCACGATACGAGGGCGTACGTCGCCTTTTCGCGAAACTCGAAACGGATGGACGATCGACGTGGCTTCTTGCTGCAGTTTGGTCCTGGGTTGACGAGACGTTGCAGTAGCGGAGAGTGGTGAGTGTCCTCGGCTTAGGGTAGCCCCCTGAGCTCCCTCTTCGGTACGGATACCTCTAACATGGCACCGATACCGGGACTGACGAAACATGATGGTAGTCCAAGGCGGTGTTCTCTGTTAGTCGGCTCCTTATTTTATTCGGGGCCGAACGTAGCGGGCTGGAGGCGCCTGCTGACGTTGACGTTCTTTCACGCTCCCTGGCGTAACCGGCTGCTGTTCTCCTCCGACGATACTAGAGAGGATGACGTACTTTCTGCTGGTGATGTCCTCGGCGTGACGGTGGTTCGACGTATCGCATGAAATTATTGTATACCAAAAATTAGTCTAATCTTGTTAATTATCGAAATTGGGACCCTGGAGTTCGTGGTCGATACAGTCGAATTGTATCTCCCGAGGGACGATACTGCGTCCCGTGATCAAAAGCACGCGAGTACCATATCGGGACTTCTGTGGCGTTAAAAATTAACGTCACTAGGTATATAAAATTAAAGTAAATGTAGTCATGGCGTCATTAATGGTGTTCAGCTTATTGAAGCCGTGTGGTGAACGTAAGAGAGGAGAATGTGCTGGATTATTTATATACCTTTGGCTGCGCGAATAATAAAGAGGATACTATAGTTTGAGCAAAACGCCAAGGCGTCGCTCGTTGCACACTTTTCTTGACACCCTGGACTTCCACGCCCGACACCTCAATACAAGAAATTACTTATACTATGTGGGAATTTAGTGTGAACGGTAGCTTCACGAATAAAGTGTATTTGATTGTGTTGTGTATTCGTAAATTACCAACACCATCCAGAGTATAAATAGGTAAAGAAGGCAAAACAGGCAGTGCCGTCTGTCGTATAAAAAAATAGATGGACGTGCGAAGACGACGATGACGACGACGGACCTGAAATAAAATCATCTCGCTCGCCATGTGAATACGTCCTGATCCCATACACTAATTGTATTGAATTTGGTTACAATCAATTCAGAACCCTTGATTCCTATAGTGAATGTATCAATACATTTTTCTCACATACAGCCGTTCATAAAATATTTGAGTCGAAACACAGGTACAAGAGATGCTTCGAGTAGAGTCTCGGCGGGCCGTGCCCTGTACGGCGGGTTGCCTGTATTTGGCGTGAGACTCGACCGAGTTTCTTGATGCTGGTGTCTCGGAGTCTGCGCTTCACTGTCTTTATCGAAACGTCCACCTGTACTCTTTCCTTGAGTTCACGAGCACTTAAACTGAGATCTTTTTTAATTTCACGCAGTATTCTACTATCCTCTCTTGCTGTTGTTTTCCGTTTCCGTCCTCTTTTTGGAATATTTTTGACGCTATTGATTTTATCCAATTTTTTACAAATTCTCACTACAACATTTTTCGAAATAGAATATTTTAACGCAATTTTGCCATATCTTAAACCAGATTTACGGTATTCTACCACTCGTATTCGAATATCTCTGCTCAGTTGCGTTCTTTGTGAAATTTTGTAAAAACGTAAATGAAACGTTTGGTTGCACTTGGCTGTTTTCAGTTGAAAATAATTTTAATAATGACCATGTATTTTACGTTAACTCTCTAATAAATCTTGCAAGATGACACCGTACCCACAATTCTGTCCATTAGAAATGACGTGCCCATAGGTTTATCCACGACCTGTTACTGAACGTGACTCGACCTGTGTCTCCGTACAGTGAGTATGACCGTTGTTTAACGCCAGGGTGCTCCAGGATTTTGTAAATGTTCGATTACTTACAATGAACTAGATTTTATAATAAATTTTTTATATCTTATGTGGCGTACTCTCAATTTTGTTACCCACTGTATATCCAAGAAATTTGTAAGAATAGCGAAAGATTTTAGCAAATATTTTTGTTTGAAAGAAAGGTTTATTTTTGTTACATATTGTATTTATTTTAAGGCGCACCTTTTCAACCAAATGAGAGTTGTCAGGGGCCTGTGTACAAAGTTGGTAATGTCGTCGGTTGTGAAAAATATAGCCTTTTTGAGACAGTATTCCTTCGCTTGTTTCTTCAAGTATGAAGTGACTTTATCCCACGGTTTGATGTTAATATTCTTGTAAGCAAATAACGTGCCTTTGAGCAACGAGTATCTCGACCAAGCGGTTGGTGGTTTTAGTTTGTCGACTTCAACCAGTTCGTTTATGTACACCAACATAATCTCTTCGCACATATCCTTTTGTACAATTTCCATTGCGGTCGTCCATTGCACGAATCTTTCATAGACAGTCAAATATTTGTCTTTTGACTTTGCCAGCAATAAATTAATGACAATGTTGTCGGCTTCCTCTATTATTTTCTGCATTTCATCATAGTTTTCGACGTTCTTTTTGTCAACGAAATCCACGTTAACTCGCGTTTGGTCTCTTGTATCGAACACTATTTTTTCTTCGAAAAGAAACGTGAATAGACGGTGAAGAGGATCAAGTTTCTTTTTTTATTTTTTATTTTTTATTTATTTTTTTAACAACTCGGTGTTAACATGGAAACCGCTTGCGACGCTACATGGCACTAGTAATAACAGCAGTGCGTAATAGCTATTTGTTTGATAAGTTGCGAAAGTAGGCAATTACCGAAGAGTGTGAAGTTGGCGGCACGAGCCGAAGGGGAATGCCGCCGTCGCACGATTCGGTGATTGCCTGCTTCGCAATATGTCAAATACAATATTTTTCATAGCAAGTCTGGCGAGTTCGATTTTCGGCGTCTACGAAGAGATCGCGGGCCACGGCCCCTAGAATGGAACTATAGTAACGTCCAATTGAAGTGCAACACTTGATTTTTTGTATATTTCTGTGAAATTATAGCCGATTTCGAAAAACTAAGGACATATTCTTTTAGGAAATTTCCTTCCCGTTCGAAAGGCGGGGAAACTTCGCGTGCGCTTGCGATGTCGCGAGATCTCCGTCACGGGATCATCTCCGAAAACAACAAGTTTGTGAGAATTTGCAGTATTGTTAAAGATGATATCACGTAGAAACTGGACCAGATTGGCCGGCGCGTTCGGAAGTTATGGCCAATTAAGTATTTTCACTTCAAAGGGGTGTAGTTCCCCTTGGAGTGATCCTACAGGGGTTCAATGGGGGTGTTTTTTTAATGCCGAAGGATTCACTATCTCTTGTCATAATTAGAAATATAATTTTCCTTCCGGAACTACTAGTTCTCGCATTTTTGAAAAAGTCCCAAAATGCACTATTTCACTTCAACCCCTGCCGTTCGGCCATTTTGTATCCGATTGGGATAAAAACTTTACCATTCGAACGGGAAGGAAATTCCCTAAAAAATATGCTGAACTCGCCCATCAAAATATCTCCAATTCGCTGCCGCCAAGACACAGTCAGACAAAAGAAGGCGTGCACATGCGCTAACTCTGGCACATACATGCATTACACATACTATTACACTAGATCGAGGAAATCAAAATGGCCGAAAATAGTAGTCCATATATCGCCTTTGTGCAAAATTATGGTGTGATGAACCAACGAATAGAAAATTTTGATCATTTTGACGAATTAGAAGTGTTCGAATGTACTCCTCCTGATGTGGCAGGTATAGCACAAAGTGCGTACGATGATTTGCTTCCAACAAAATCAAAGGACAAATATGAACTTGCATACGACAAGTTTGTTATGTATAAAAAGAGGATTTGCACAACATCGTCCTCGGAGAATGTAATTATAGCGTATTTCACTGGCAAGGAGCATCACTTTAGTGTCCCCCTCCGATTTTGATGAAACTCAACTATGTTGTAACACTTGAAAATCTAAGAGACACGTGTTTTTTTATCGGCGGAAAAACGGTTTTAGGGGGTGAAATCAATCCCCAAAGTTCGGCATGTAGAGGGGTGATAATGCACTTTCACCTAGAAGGGATCGACCGATTTCAATGAAACAAAAACTAAAATGTTTCTCATCTCGAGTAATGTAAAGTGCACCTAGACATAAAAAAAAATTGTCTTTTGTGGGGGTGAACCACCCGTCGATTATTCTTTTTTTTCACCCGGTTTAAAGAACTTACGAATAGAATTTAATGAAACACGTGCCATTTGATAGAGGAAGTAAAATTACAGTTTATATGTTTTTTCTCTTTTGCGGGTAAACAAATTTAAGGGGGTGAACTACCCCCTACATATCGATGCATGAATTTCCATATAGAACCACTTTTCGCGGAATTTAAAAGTGTAAATTAATTAAAAATATTCTCATTACTGGAAGTCAGTAAAGAATAAGTGAAAAATAATGTATTACCCGTAATTAAGGGGGGGGGGGGGGATTTTATACTCACTAGGAGAAGGCACGGCAATCGGATGTTTGTAATTTTTCATACTTATAGTACGTGAAGTTAAGAACTCTAATAGTAATTTCCCAAAGTAGTTCGATATTATATTTGGAAATTCTCGAGAAAATCGACTTTCAAGTTTTGCAAGCGCTTTATGAGCACCAAATGTGTTACAGTATTCGAAAAGACCGCATAGCTCACCCGTTAGCGCTTAAGCCTAGTCATCGTGGGGTCGCTGGTTCGGGTCTCATTTTTAGCGTTTCTTTTCTTTTCAATACTTGCGTCATTCAGATATAAAAATCACTAAATCCACGGCAATTCGCAGATATATAATTATAACCTTCAATGAAAATCGCACGTTTTATGTTTCTAATTCGTGAGAAGTGGTCCTATATGGGAATTCATGTATCGGTATGCAGAGGGTAGTTTACCCTCTTCAATGTGCTTTCCCGCAAAAGAGCAAAACCATGTAAACTGTAATTTTATTTTCACTTTCAAAAGGTACGTGTTTCATGAAATTCCATTCGTAAGTTTTTTAAACAGGACGAAGAAAAGAATAATCTAGTGATGGTTCACTCCCACAAGAGACAATTTGTTTTTAATTTCTAGGTGCACTTTACATTACTCGTGATAAGAAACATTTTAGTTTTTGTTTCATTGAAATCGGTCGATCCCTTCTAGGTGAAACTGCATTATCACCCCTCTACATGCCGAACTTTGGGGATTGATTTCACCCCTAAAACCGTTTTTCCGCCGATAAAAAAACACGTGTCTCTTAGATTTTCAAGTGTTACAACATAGTTGAGTTTCATCAAAATTGAAGGGAGACATTAAAGTGATGTTCTTTGTGAGTTGAAGAATAAATACAAGCCATTTACGTTGTGGAATATACCGGGTGAGTCACCTAACGTTTGAACCTCAAATATCTTTATTGTTTCTATAGATAAGTAAAATATAGTAAGGACAAAGTTGAATGGTACAATAGGGCTGACATGACGCCAACAAAAAAATTTTGTTTTCAAGTCATTTTTTAGAGATATCAAGGTCACCTTGACTCTTTTTAAAATTGTACCACCCTTTTTAAATACCTACAGTGATAGTCCCTTTCATTAGGAATTCAGCGATTATAATTATTCCAAGATCATTCAAGGTTAAGGGCAGAAAGTAATTGGACCATATTTCGTTAACGGAATGATGACGGGACAGAAATACGCTCAATTTTTGCAAGAAAATCTGCCAATTCTGTTAGAGGATGTCCCTTTACAAAATCGCTATGATATGTGGTTCAACATTCCTTCAGAGCTCGTTTACGACAATGTATCGACGTAGACGGCCATCACTTCGAACATTTATAAAATACAGCTATTCTGTTTCCATATTTTAGTTTTATACGTTTTTTCTGCTCTTGACCTTGAATGATTATAATTGTTGAATTTCTAATTTGTAAAATAGTATATGCGCAAAGGCGGGCAACTCGGATCATTGTGCGACCGAGCATTGTAAGCGTGTTGCGCGCCTTGACAGATAATATATTATTGCCCACTGGTAATAACATTTTTATAACGCTGTACGGAAAGTTTAGAGTTGTGCACCAAAAAATAAGCACAAAATGATCCATTCTTGATGAGTTCAGAATGTGTGGGAATCATAATATTCCCGCACACACTGAACTCATCAAGAATCGGCCATTTCGTGCTCCTTTTTGGTGCATATACTGCGAACTTTCCGTACATTGTTGCAAAAAATAGTATATGATACGCGTGCGGATTGGTGATTCCTTACGAGTGTGAATACTCGCTTTGCTCGGGTGGCAAACGTCATACTCTTAAGAAATCACCAATTTCCCGCACTTGTATCATAATGTACACTGAACTGCATTAATGGTAACAACGGTGGACGCGGTGTGGTGAGGTAAGAGAGGATATTGGGCGGCGCGTGCTCTCTTATCTCGGCCTGTGTGTACGACGCAGAAAGCACTATGGTGCGAGCAAGACGCCGGATCGTCGCTCGGTGCGTCCTTGTTGCACAGCACGAGTGTAAGCGAGACGCTAGCAAGGCCCCCCTCCATATGCGCAATAGGGAGCTTGGTGGGGGACTGCTCTTGTTCGCAGACAAGCTTCCCCCCCCCCTCTCTCTCTCTCTCTCTCTGTCTCTCTCTCTGTCTCTCTGTCTCTCTGTCTCTCTCTCTCTCTCTGTCTCTCTCTCTGTCTCTCTCTCTCTCTGTCTCTCTCTCTCTCT
>JARQTI010000641.1:43175-88545 GCA_030142655.1 Trachelus tabidus
TCTCTCTCTCTCTCTCTCTCTCTCTCTCTCTCTCTCTCTCTCTCTCTCTCTCTCTCTCTCTCTCTGTCTCTCTCTCTGTCTCTCTGTCTCTCTGTCTCTCTCTGTCTCTGTCTCTCTATCTCTCTCTCTGTCTCTGTCTCTCTATCTCTCTCTCTGTCTCTTTCTCTTTCTCTTTCTCTGTCTCTGTCTCTTTCTCTGTCTGTGTCTCTGTCTCTGTCTGTGTCTGTGTCTCTGTCTTTGTCTCTGTCTCTGTCTCTGTCTCTGTCTCTGTCTTTGTCTTTGTCTGACTAACGCTCTTTGACGAGGACCCCGATAAGAAAAAAGAAGGAGCTATGCGACTTTCGCTAGTGAGAATGAGACAGATTTTTCGATTGTCCGTTCTCGTCATACAGCGTTAGTAAGACAAAGACGGGTAGATGTGACGTGGTGGCTAGGAACAAGTGTTACGCGTAATCTCTCAAAGCGACGTCGATAAAGGAAAGGGAATATAGGACTTTTAAATCGAAACCTTGAAACTAGTCACAGCAACAATCATGAGCCTATAATATTAGCTTATTACTTGTAACATTCTGAGAATCAGAAATACAGTCAACTGACTGAAATTAAAACAAACAAGCGTCCAGGCGCTATAAGCTGGCACGCCCCGAATACAATTAAAATACCAGTAAGCGGGTACTTGAAGAAACTGGTAATCCAATAAATCAAATCAAATAATCGAATCAAACTATAAATCAAAATATTAAATTCAAAAAGCGACGTTAACACCTCGGGAGGATAAAAATCGTTATCCCCACTAGATTTAACGTATTCCTATCGAGGATATAAGCAGCGGTTTCCGCGATAGGAAATCACTCGAGCCACGTCTCTCTAAACAAGTCACTCAGCCTCATGTACACGACTAGACGACAAAAAGGAAGTAAAGTTCTCAAAAAGCAAGTGATAAACCAACCCTCTACTCCAGAGCAAATCAGTGGACAGTATTGTACTGCGAATTGTGGGAGCTCATCCTAGGCAGTTCCTGGTCTTGGAAAGCATTGTGTCTCCACCCTGTATCAGGAAACCTGCCATCCACGTAATTCTTCTGCATCAAAAGCATTGTGCTGGAGCTGTCAGAGATTGACCAATAATCATCCGACCACACCTCTCAAGAAACTCAGCTCCCAATATCATTGTGATTAGTAGCTGTCTGAGCATCCTATAGCTCTAATCAGGCCTATCATTGTGATACCCCCTAGTGTCAGGAAGGGCATCCCAATTACCCCTGCATTCTCCTGCAGTGAAGTTATCGTAATAGAACTGTCAGGAGTGCTGATCCACCACGAAATCAACCATCCCGAAAAGACTCAGCTCCCAACATCATTGTGATTAGTAGTCGTCTGAGTCCTATCCTTAAGATAAGAGATTCAGCAAACGGGGATCATTGTGATCACCTGTGGGTACTGAATCATTATCATCCTCATTATCAGATGGCGCGCGATCATTGGACGCATTATGCAATCTGCTGTATTGTGGTTCCAGCTACCTCCTTACATCCCAAGAGAGAAGAGAATAGGATAGGTAAATAAACAGACTTCTTGTCGCCTACGGTACAATAGTAGAACGAGAAACAATTATAACAGTGCGCATGTATGAGTGTGAGAGTGACGTAGAATTTAAAGGACATTTTAGAGTGTAATTTATAGGACAATATAGCACAATTGTTTGATTTTAAACTCAAGTGTCTAAATTCCTTCAAAGGACGCCTGCCCATTGCACAAACCTCCTAAAAAGTCTCATGATTACCAACTCTTCAAAATCACGAAACTTCTCAATATGTATAGATAATATGTTATGAAATACCATGATATCCCGTGATTACCGTGAATTTTCTGGAAATTTTGAATGAAAAATTTTCTTCATGTATATTACTATAAATGCCGTGTTTACATGAAAGCAAATAACAAGTTATTGTTGCTGTTATTCCACATTTTATCATATCTCTGTGACATTGTAGGTGATAATCTATGTAACGGTTGTTTTTATAACTAATTACGAAAGAAGTTCTATACCGATATCCTCTATGTGTTTGAGAAAATCAGCTGTATTCTAGTCGTCTTTTTAAATTTCGAAATTTAAAGTTCAGAATCGATTTCAGCGACCTACATACTCTTGGCATAGAAGACTTCGCAAGCATACGGGAATTGCTGCCAGGCGAGGGTTAAAATACAGAGGGGTGTTTCTTGTAAAAAATGTAATCAAACGTGATTAAAGGGAAGGTTCCCTAATTAAGTCATGGAAAAAATTTTGTAATAATTGAAACGATAAATTTAATTAAGATAGTGCGGTTTCAACGGAAATTTGATTGCCTATGTATAGAGATACTTCACGTTTTAACCCTCTATAGTAGCATTTTCCGAGAATCACGTAATAATAGCAGGGGGTTATTAGATCCCAGCAGTTTTGAAGGGCTGCGGAAATTTCTAGAATCCTCCAAATGGCTGAAAAAATATTGGAAGTGTATACAAAACCTTGTTTTTTAAATGTGTGCAGGAATTGTCTTGAAATTCTTATTTTGAATACGTTAAAAAGAACCGCAAAATAATAATTTGCAAAAATGACGGTTTTTTCACAAAAATTTTCTGTTTTTAGATATTTTTCAAAAATTCAAACGGCGTTTGAATCCTTGAAGATGTCTCTTTCTGGTTGGTATTGTTGTATCCCATGGTCAGAGCCGATGCTCACCGAGAGATGTTATGTCTCCCGGGAAATCTCGAAATATCAAAAAGCGAGAAAACACTTACTAGCGTCCGTCGTCAACGGTTTGGTCCTTATCACGATACCGAGAACCGCCTCGAATATAAAGAAGCTTGGAACCTTAGGTTCCTATGCTATCTTCTTAGTTCCGAGAATTGCACGGAACTTTGCCTTATAAGGGCATACGTTAAGAAATATTAAAAACGCTAATGCAGCAACTCCGACGGCATCAGCGTCGAGGAACGACGAGGCAGTGGCGGATTTACACATTTGCCACCATTAGGCTATTCAAAGTTTGCCGCCCCTACTGACCTCTACAAGTGTCAGTTCCTAAATTATTTTTACAATCCAACGATTTAGTTAAGATTGCATAAGAAATAGTTTTTGGGTATATTTCTGAGCTAATAAACGCTCAATCATGTATTACTAATAAGACGGGGTAGGGTATGCCTTAATACTATTTACACAATAATGTACATTCAATGAACGTAATTAAATAATTTTTATTAAGCTTACTTACTCTTATATAATTTTTCACCCGTTTTAAGCAAGAAAAGCTTCTCTTACCCGAACAATTTGTCGCTGGTGTACATAGAGCCATGCGAACTGGTATATCGAAGTTTGGATAAACGTTTTGCAAATTCTGTTTTTGCAGGAACGAAGATAGATTTTCCAATGATCCAGAATCTGGTTTTATCAAAATTCTTTCAGAAGAAAGGTGGCATTGAAAATATATGCATTCTTGAACTAATTCATTCTCTAAATCATTAGGATATATTTCTTCCAAGAAAAGGGCTTTTTCCATAAGGGTCGATGATGTCAATTCACTCATTTTGGCCAGAAATGAAAACTTTTCATTGAACCTGTTGTAGGCCTCCTGCCGTTTTTATAATTCGGATACGAGTCTATCAATGACGACGATAAATGAGTTAACCCTGAAAGTATTACTCGCAGTCATTCTCATTTCTTCATCGGGTGTCTCATCATAAATTTTTTTTCCTTTTCGGTTGTCTTTTTTTATGTCTTTGGTATACTGCTTTGACACGCTTAATTCCATCGCCTTTTCTTCAAACTACTTAATATTTTCTCATTCAGCTACAAAAAGCTTGCAAAGAGATTCGTAAAGATCGGCAACAGTGATCAAATCTACGGTAGAAGCCTGTATTTGAACATTCACTTTGTTTATTCTTTCCAAAAAAACATTCCATACAACAACCATCATCGCCGTTTCCAGTTTTTCTAAATTCAAAAGTATTCCCGTCGCTTCGTTTCACGTTACAGGCTTTTTTTCGGTACAATCATCCTTCATTGCTAAGAATGCAATGCCATTTTTTTTCAAAACTAGATTGTTCAACAGATGACTGTTGTTGTTGTTGGGCCGCAGAGTTCAAATTTCTTTTATCTTTTCCAGATTGTATTGTGCCAGTGCATGTTGCTGAAGTTGCTGGTCTTTCAACACTACTTCCATTTCCGCTTTTAACAAAATGTTAATTTTTATCGTTTTACGGATAATCTGTTCTTGTTCTTCTTTTTTCATGTTGGCCTTCTTTTTATACTCAGCTCCACTAATTGTAAGTCGATTTCTCCCATCACTCATTCTAACAATGTTTTATCCAAGAACTGAAATAAAGAAGATTACTCTAAATAAATACTATTACTGTTTTACTCTTCACACCCAGAGTTGTTACTTTGAAGAGCACCTTACCCACAACAGTATATTGGTTTCTACATGATTTTCAAAAAGTATATTTATTTTGAAGAATTAGGGGACATTTTGAGGGAAAATAAAGTACGAGATATTTTATGAAAAACGATGGTTTATTAGTCTAATTTGTTTTATAAAATTGTAAAAAAAATTAGAGAAAGATATAAATGTGTAGATAAACTTATAATTCTAACCCATAGCCACAATCATTGCACAAATAACTTCTGTCCTGGTCGCACATTGAGGGTCTTCACGATGGAAACTGTAAGAACGTTTTAGTGTCTTCAATTCTCTTGCATAAGTTACATCTTCGTCGCTTTTCAAACCTGAACCATTCATCCTCATTGCGTGGTTCAGTTTTTGAAAACTTGAGAATACACCTAATCCCTTGTTTCAAGTCTTGACGAAGCGAAATGCAGGCGTACCGCTCCTGGAGGTGTGCTCGCGTTAAATAAAGATACAGACTTTTCAAGCACTGATCAGCTGTAACTTTTACAGAATCTCCACTTTTATAGAAGAATGCGAGAGTTAACGGCAGCTTGATCAAGCATGCCAAAAGAAACACGGATCGGCCATCGGAGGGCCCTATGGCTCACAGTGTGAGCATGCAGCAATTGGTCAAAGCAATCCGTCTCTCCTTTGGTACTATTGTAATGTTGTACTCTCTCAGGCTTTCCGTCTATAATCAGAGTACTATTTGAACACATTGATAACAGCAGTACTATTTTTTTGCGTTGAATGACAAAAAGGTTAAATCGTCGGAGCAGCAATATTTTACTAGTCCTGATTCGCTGACCTGTTTCATCTCTTGAGGAATTTGTCTTATGTTTTTACGAATGGTTCCCGTAAAAGTCAGGTTGTAAGAGGTTTACATTAAAAAAAAAAAAAAAAAAAAAAAAAAATGTACACTGCGCGACATTAATGCCGTCCTTGAGTGGAACTCGTAGAAAGCGTGAGTAGGGCGAGCAGCAGTGGTGACTGGTGGCGAGCAAGCCAGACCGACGAGTAGAGGGGGTTGCCTATTCCCCTCGCTCGGGACACCATTTATGTCACGAGTTCAGGCGTCCCGTATAAGAGTGTCTCACAGAATTTCAACATCAGTCGGCATAAGCCCCTCTCACTCGCAGTTAGTGGAGCCCCAGAATAGCCTGCACTGTATATAAGAGCATCTCATTTGCGTCTAGCGCGAGTCGCCCATAAGACCCTCTACCTCGCTGCCAGTGGTTGCTCAGCGCGTGCGGGTGGGACATAGTAAAAAAAAAAAAAGTGTAAAAATTTATAGGTCTTTCGACTACGGGTTTAGCTACGGAAAAGTCATGTCATCAAAATGGGGCAGGAACTTCGCGAATACAGACAGCAATAGTCTGTCGAGAAACCATCGCGCTCGATTACCTCAGTTAATCGATTCGGGAACGAATTGATTAAATGCTTAAGATAGTCCGGGTTGTGCTGAAACTCTTCCCAAATTCTTTGAGCGTGCACAATTATGGCTGATTTCGATCTTTCCCTCAGGTTGCCATCTCCGGGTCATCTCGGCATTCTCAATGATGTTTAGGTCGGGAGATTTAGCGGGCCATAGTACCACCTGGATTTCCGGATGATTCGAAAACCAATTTCACTTTTCACGAGAAGTATGGACAGCGGAATTGTCTTGAATAAGACGAATTATTCGCATGTTTTCTGCCGGATACACCGCGCGAACTAATGGCAGCATAACTTCCTCCAGTACGCAGAATCCATGTGTGGAGATATCTCCACTAATTCGCCCAGAACCTGTCCGCTAGTACAACACCACAATCCACACGAAATCCGCCCGCTGCGATCTGCAGGGACGACGTATCTCGGTTCAAGCCGGAAACCAACTGGCCGCCACACGTGAAGATGCTGGCCAGTTGATGATTAGAAGACTTTCTCGTCTGTCTAAATCGTAACCTCCCAGGACTCACATGCCACTTGCAATCGTTGCTCCGCAAAAGGAATGCGAGCTCTTCGATGTTGTGGAAACATCAAGATTTTTCGGGCAGGCTGAAAACAACCATAATTGGCCTCCTGTAATAGACGACGCGCGGTCTTGGCAGAACCCGGAAATTCCTCGCTCGCGGCAACTTGCGTGACCGCCGCGAATGGTTCGCGATCAATTGCATTGATCACGAGGCGGTCCTGTTCGCTGTTTGTAATTCGCGGCCGCCGATTCTGCGCACGGTGGTCGTGGAGGGCATGATCCCCTCCGACTTGATATGCGTTGATCCACCGGCGTACAGTTTTTACACTGCATCCGATGGTCTTGGCGATCTCATCAAAGGGTATCCCACCCTGATACAAACCCACGATGCGCCCGCGTTGCTCAACACAAATATTCGTTGCCATTTCGATGTTAACTTACCAATGTCTCTGCTAAGAATGAGACTATTTTAGAAAATACTGTATGTAACATTTCACAAAAATGTGCACAGAACAATTTGAAGGTGACCGTGGATTATAATAAGAGAACCTAATGTTTGGAGTGAGAGTGTCTTATGGGCGACTCGTGCTAGACGCAAGTGAGACCCTCTTATACGCAGTGCAGGCTGTCTTTGGGACTTCACTAACTGCAAGTGAGAGGGGCTCTAGCGGACTGATGTAAGAAATTCTGTGACACACTCTTATACGGGACGCCTGAACTTGGGACATAAATGCCGTCCCGAGTGGGGGGAATAGGCAACCTCCTCTTCGCGTCGGCCTGGCTTGCTCGCCACCAGTCGCCAGTGCTGACCGCCCCATTCACGCTTCCTATTAGCTCCACCCAAGGACGGCATTAATGTCCCGCAACGTGTACGAAATTTGTAGAACGTAGACGTAAGTTATATGGCATCTAAAAATTTATTATTTAGGTTAAGTTAGGTTACAGTCACGTTTGTCGTCAGATATTTATTATTTTTACTCCCCTTTATGGATTTAATCACTTGCAACCGAAAAAAATAATTGCTCCAAAAATCTTATTTTAAAAGTAATAATAGCACGGGGCACAGTGACCCAACAATTTTCTACCTTGTGCTTCCTACGCCTGCCGAAATGGTACTGATGCTTTAAATCATATCCCCACTATACGAGTGTAGTGTTATACTATCCTTCTCCATATAGATCGCACCAGTAGCCGGTTTTTCGGAAGCTTAATGAGAGAAATCCGAATTTGAAAACACGGTAGGCTCACTGTAACCCCCGGCTATTATAAAGGGTTAAACAAGGTTTTTTTTCGAATACTGCAAAGACATGTAGTTCCTACTTTTTTTTTTTAAACCTTTCAAATGTAGTTGGTTTCAATAAAATACGATGGATCGCTTTGTTTTAATAAAAATTGTGCAACTTTCAGCCCCTATAAATTTGTATAATTTCACCTCATCAAAATTGAACCAAATGCATTTTTTATAATTCGCCATGAGCGTTATTCTCTAATTGGTTTCAGTTACATATCTCAACTGGAGATATGCGAAACTGCCATTGGAGTTCATGTATCCTCCTTCATATGTCATCGAATATTCGACAATATATTAAAACAAGATATCCGAAAGAGGTCGATGTGCTAACAAATTTCAAAATCCAATTGTGCACGCGAAATAGATAATATTACCAACTAAATGATAGTTTATGAGAGGCATCTTTTCGATATTCGTAAAACGAAAATTTTTAATCGTGTCCAAGCTATCCGAAATAGATCTTTTAGACATTATTTATTATCTCATAAGAAGTTATCTGAGACAAGTCATTTTTGCGATATCCACTAAACTATCGCCTTTAGATGTCTACGAAAAGTCAGAAATAGATATTTGTTCGACATCATTTCTTAAATCTGCTGTGGAGAGATAGTCTCGACGTACCAAGTTACCTGGCAGAGGAGACGGAGACATCTCCGCGGACTGAAGCGTCCCGATGGAGAGTGGCAAATGGCTGTAGAGCGCGCGGAGATAAGGTTTTAATACGGTGGTTAATCGCAAGGGGGAACTCCCTGACCCGAGTTATGGTCGTTACGCTCAGCTGTCGCCTGATCCTCTTGGGAAAGCACCATAAAAACAGTTTTATACTATCTTTTTTTATCTCTTATTTGAATATCTGAAACAGTTGTTTTTCAGACAATGCAATATAGATATCTCAAAAAGCGTCATTTAATTTACCATTCGGATATCCAGAGATCGCTGAAAGATATCTGTAAATAGATATGATAAAGATATACAGCAGATAAGTTGTGCTACTTGGGTGCTTGTGACAACAGTAATTTTGGACTGTATAATTTTTTGCATATCTATAAATGTGGACCATTAGAATTCTTAATCGAGGTAAAATTTATAAATTAGACTCTGGTGGCTCAGTGGGTATAATAGTGGCAAATTCCTCACTTGGAGCATTCCGACGATCGAAGGTTCAAGTCCCATTCACGGAAGCCGGAATAGATGTGTGCATTAGGGTGGTCGTTAAATAGTGTCTGATCGATTTTCGTCCGTGCCGCCCCCAAAATCGTTTCCAAATAAATAAAAAATAATTCCTGAATTTTTTCAGATTTTTTGTTTTACATTTACCTTCCCCCCACGAAGGTTGAAGTTTTCAGGTCCTTAGAGTCAATATTTGATTGTGGGACTAATTAACGGTATAAAAATTTGAAACTTGTTTGGAAAAAATTTGCACGGTTGAAATTTGATCAGACACTATTTAACGACCACCCTAGTGTGCATCGGTCATGAGTTATACACATCCATGTTTTTAAATGTTGTTTTCTTGATGATTGTTATCCATATAGTTGCCGAGAAAATCATAATAAACACTTCTAATACAGTAATATTCACAAAACATTTCTTTTCTCGGTACTGATTCAATCAGTAGATATGTCAATTTCACTAATTCAATTAGTAGAATTTCACTGATTGTCGGTGGTTCATTTATAGCTGCGATGATAAATGCTTATTCACCAAATCATTTAAAAAGAGTAAATACATACATCGCAAAGAAAAGTATCATGTTATCATAATACTATTTATAGCTGTATTTATTCACTGTTCGTTAGTAGGACCAGTTAGCATCACTAGTAGCTACTCACACTCAACGTAATAGTGCGACAAACAATATGATGAAGCCACAATAAACCCGATAGGATTCCCATAATACGAAACCATCAATTTAGTAGTGGATGAGACTTTGAAATCAGCTTTCCTTTCGTGAGTTTTCAAACAACTGGAATAATCATTGAAATTTCCATTGAATTATTTTTAGACAGTTGCAAATGTGTATTGTGACTTATTTCTTGGTCAGACACAAGAACATCTATCACAATGGGGGGGGGGGGGGGGCAAAAGAAGGGAACACGGGGTGTCGCAACGGCGCTTTAAACTCGGCTTAGCAGAGGGGAGTCGTTAGTGAAGGGGCAGGCGGATCGGCAAGGGACAGGAGGGAAAGGAGGATTTACCGGCATTAAACAATTCTGGAAAATAATAACTTGGGCGCCAGCTACGGTGACGGAGTAGCATCGCCGAATAGCCTGAGGAGGTCCTCGGATGTTTACTTTACTGGACAAGATGGCACAGCTAGCACAGCGGAGTGGAGGAGGGTATCTCAGGGGGGACGGTTCTCGAACGCAATGGCTACTTATGCTAGTTATTATCTCGTGTAAACGATGGGAGAGGATTTACAGAATGTATAATCTTATGCTGATTATAAAAATGCCAGTCCGGAAATTGATATAGGTAAGTCGAAGTCCTTTAAAGCTGCTGTTCAATAAGTCATATGTGTGCATATGTATTGTGACGTTATCCCGAGAGTTCAAACCTCATAGCTGTACATTCCGAGGCTCCCTCGAAATGATCACCGTTTAAACGTACCTGGCGAAAAAATAGCAAATGTTCGCAACACCGTTTTTCATCGCAAATGTATAACAATTGACTTCTTGACAAATCAAGATCTGTACACTGAAACTTTACTACACCTCAAAATTTTAATACATTCATAGTGAACATACCTTGAAAGAGTAACAACATTTGATTCTAACGCTCGCCGAAAGTAAACACGTTAATAGTTAGCACGGCAAATATAGCACATCTATGCAAACGTCTACACAAGCAACTTCACACTGGACGGAAAGAAAGGGCATTCTCGAGACGTGCGATTGATGAGAACTGTCTATAACCGTGCAGATAAAATAAAATGAAATACATTTGTTTCAGTTTAAAGCGTAAAATAGAAGGTGCCTTTGCGCAGGGACATCTACTCACAAATATTAGGGCTTGTCCATTGAACAGTTAATTGATTGTTGTCTTCTCTTAATCGTGCTTTCGATTAATGGATTAATTGTCATACTTTAAGTATTTTCGGGCATTCGATTGCGTACAATGTTTAGATCATTGCAAATATAGAACTAAAAAAGTGACCAACATAACTTAGAAAGTACATGGAATCGAATTATTATCGATGGAAACCACCTGTCAATCAAATTATTAAAGAAAATAGGAAAATATTTTACAACTACCGTTTTCACCAGTTGTCGCCATCAAATGTGGCCAAAAAATACTGCTTTTCGACAGCTGAAATGCCAGTTGTGGCCACTGGGCACAGAAGCGGGACGTAATTAGGTTAAAAACAATAGATAGGGGTATTAACAATTAATAAAAGTAATTTCAAGTAGCAATGGTTATACATATATTACACGAATAAATATAAAATTATTTAAATCGTAACAGGTTTTTTAATATAAAAGGCCTAAAGTTAGGTAACTTGAATTCCTATAGGTTTAAATATTTAATGAAGTAGTACGCGAGTCGAGGGTTTAATCACTTTTGAAATTTGATCTACACTTATTTGCAAATTTTTTGAAATCTTTCGCAATCTTCAAAATCTTCGGAATTCTTTTTAAATCTGTTGCAATCTTTCAAAATCTTTTGAAATCTTTTCATCTTGTAATCTGGTGTAGACTAAATTGATGTGGTCAACCCCTCGAGGTAACCTCTGTGAAGTTAGTACCTCATTTTCATAATTCGAATAAATCTTTCAGAGTTCTGTTAGCACCCGGAAGAGTTCTACAGTTCCTGATAGTTTCATTAACGCAGCATATTCATAAATCATAAAAAATCAATATCGAATTGATTCAAGATAAAATCAATTAATCGTATAAAATCTGATATTCCCACACTATACCAACGAGTACCATAGTGTAGGTAATCGTTTTAATGAATTCTTCCAGAACTATTCAGAACTCCTATCAGAACTCCTGGAACTCAATTTTTTTTTTATCCTCCAAACCTATCCTACTTACTGTGAGGCATCTGAAATGTCCCAGAACTCTTTCAATTTTAGTTCTAGAGCTTTTTGTCATTAGGATTTTTGATAGGAGTTTTTTAAAATATCGAATTTTAGTATCTCTTAAAATATGAAATGCTTCTGATAATTTAGATTTAGATTAACACTGTTCCATTTACATCGTAAAGTTATTGTTTGCAGTTTGAACATCTTATGATATTAATCATTGTTGTACCTTTCTTTGTCTAATTCCTCTGCTGGTTCTCTCTACTAAGGGTCACCCTTACGCTTTCCATTAAGTATAATATACTCCGTGTTGAACGTAGATGTGGTTATTTTCTGTTGTTTTATTCAATATTTAAGTTTTGTCATTAGTTCAGTTCGCAGCGTCATTGGAATATACAAGCTTCCTCACCCGGCGAAACTTTTACGCCTTCGTCACGGTGAAGTTATATCGAGGAAGTTCTTTTATTATTTTTTAATTTTTTTATTCTTTATTTTTTAAAGTTTTTTCCCGTTTTAATAATTTTTTATTAGTATTCTTATTTTTTCTATTTAATTTTTTGTTTTATTTTTAATGAGGTTCAATGTGTTCATGATTATTGCTTATTCTTTTACATATATTATAGAGTGGGGAGTAATTTCTTGTTCAGGCCGAGTCAAACTCCGTTTTTTAACCAGGTCGTCGTACTTATACCAGATTAAACCGGCATATAGAAATGCTATATAATAACCATTCTAAGCTGCGAATTGTATATAATCAATGATGCCTGCTAATCCATATGCTTGACCATCTATCATTAAGCTTTTTGGAATGGAATCCAATGTATGCGATCGTGGATTAGATTGAGACAATTTGGTATAGTTGCTCTCTGCGGTAATTAGGTGAGGTCCGTACTTATAAGTTACTTTACAAGGACTATTGCATTTGCGGCATGTAGCATTTGTCGAATAGATTATGTCGTCGATCGACTCTTGAAGGTGTTGCATCCCATGCTGTATAATCAAATTCACATTGATATTTAATGTGATTGATGGTTTACTAATAATATTTGGCATATATGGCCATTTTGTATTCTTTCGTAGTTTGGAATCTCGTGAAATAATTGTTCTGCTAGATGCATAACATTGCAGTTTCCATTAAGGGTATTGAATTGTCGAGTGTAAGACAATATTTTGAAAATAGAAACACCACACAATATTGTAACTTGTTTAATGTAATCTCCTTGTCCAACTTTTCCTCTTGTCAAGATTCCTTTAGCAAATTGAATGATATCATTTTTACTCATCTCTAACAATGATGCGTACCTCTGATACATTGCTAATGAATGAGCAAATATTGAGCTGGACGAGGGAGTCGAATGCGCACGTTTCACGAATGATGCGCTTCTTTCCAATACGCACTGGATTGCACATACTACCATTTTTAATTAGTGGAATGCTAACTACATTAGTCGTTTGGACAAAATCCTAGTCCGGGCAGTCGCTGAGGTAAGTTAATTTTAGTGATTCATGAACAGAATTTCACAACACAGAACATGTTTTACGTTTAGCTTCATTTAGCTCATCACTATTTTTTTCCTCTTCCTCACGGATCGTTTCTATTACCTCATTGCTTTTTTGTAATTTAGATTTTATTGCTGCATGAGCAGATTTATCATTCGTTAGCACGAAACATTTCTTAGACTTCGATTCATTTTGTTTATTATGCCAATTTTCGATTGAAGAATAATCGCTATTTGTGTCCTCTTCGTCCCAGCTCATTTTCATAATCTCATTACTTTCCTGTGATTTAGAATGTGCAAGTCTAAGCTTACCATCGAGATAATCTAAATGTCGTATAACGAATTTGTCAACTCTCATGGGAAGACTTCCTTTAAATATACGAGATTTTAAATTAGAAAATTCTGCTTCTACAGAAGACGAAGTAGCGATTTCGCTCCCGATGTTAAAGAAAGATCTCATAATCCCTGTCCAAAGCGGCAAGTATGCCATTAAGTTCGTTATTTTTGAGGCAGCAGCAGGATTGTAAAATGCATTTATCACGTCACCATTTTTGAATGCTGCAACTTCCGTTTGTGCCCTACGATAAACAGTGTTACTCCATTCTGTCCAAGATGTTGGAGCATCGATATGTTCATCATCCTGTTTATCATCACTTTCCTCGCAACAATCTTCGATGACAGGCCGTTTGATCGTCTGATTTGCATATCTTAGTGATAATTCGGACGGAAGTGGTTCTGCATTTTCTCCTCGACCGATTTCTTCACTTAGAGCTGTTATTAAATTGGACTTCGATAATTTTTCTAACTCATCAATATATCTGATTTTATATGCATGCGCGAGACATCTTAAATAAAATTGTCTTACTTTAAGGGGCTTATTTCTCAAACATTCTCACCTCGCTATCATGCCAATTATTTGACTGACATCTAATCTAATATAGCAACGCGGTAATGCGGATGTGTTACCAGAAAAAAGCACGTTGTAACACATTTGCAAGTAATGACGCAAGTCTCCACAGTCTGCAAAAGTACGTCCTACTGCAATTAAAATGGCCCTCCCGAAATCGCTGATCACCATTTGTGGTACCGGTGCTCTATTCTTCTAATTTCCAACAGAAAATACGTTATCATAGCAGCATCCTGTTTCGTGGAAACCCTTTGAAATACAGGAACACTACCTGCCTTAGTAAGCGACATACATTGATATAAAAAGATATGAGAAGTTTTTTCCCCATTTGGAAGGTTCAATTTTTTTGCAATACCACCAGTAGCGTGGATGATCATGCATCTATTTGAATTTTCATTTCTCAATCTATATAAAAGACACTGTTCCTTGGACCAGTAAATACAGAAAAATGGATCCGCTCCTATTGCATGTATCGCATGTATCGCATGTATATATTGGTTGTATTTTGCAACCTAAAAGTTTGAAACATGATCGGTATTACGTAACTGTAAGCAGTTTTCCAATTCTTGCTGTTTGGCTTTTCTTAACACTGTACAATCATACAGAGTCGAAGGCTCTTTATCGCCGAATTTCATAAAACATTTGTTTCTTCTGTCAATCGTCTTCGTCAATCAATTGCTTCCTTGCGACCATTTATCAATACACTGGCTACTTCCTGGCGCAAGTAACCTTTCAATTGTCTTTTTCGTTTGTGTACTACATCAGCACATAATCCTACTATGGTACATTCAAATATTACGTCATGTTGCTTACTGAGTTTCTGATATAATATGCCATGCAGTGTGGTACCGCACTCTTTGCATCGGCCTATTAATTCTGCGTAGCACTTTGCTTCAGCACTTACATACACCTTGCCATATTTGAATGAGAAGCAACATTCGCATTGTTCACATTCGCATCCCATATTCTGTCTACAATAATGTTAGACCATTTTCTGGATTTCAAAGTGATATATCTACGACCACAATAATTCTTTTTCTCTGGCTTCATTGCAGCCCATTGTTCAGGTGAAATCACAGGGCGAAAATCTTTTGAATAACATCTCGATTCTTCACCATATGTAATTGCCTCTATAAGACTTCTTTTGTGATATGTCAAATTCTTCCGATTTGCAAATGTTAAAACATTTTATAATAACATCGTATGCCTCATTTCTATTTTTATTCACTATCGTATGTAAATGCTCTGACGTTATGGAAGAACCATGTTCTGTCATTTCCTGAGGTAGTGCCATAAATACGGAATGAGAAGGAGGTAAAACCTTACCAGTGGAATCGACGGTTTTATAAGCTTCATTTACCAATAAGCTGAAAGGAAATTCTTTGTCATACATTTTTAAATTGTGATAAGGAAATTGTAAGTACCGTTTGTAACACTTTCTACTCCATCCAAAATAAAATTGATATAATTCACTATTATAGTAAACTCAACGCCCCAATAATAATAGACTGGGACCTAAAATTGCGTTCGTACTATGTACATACAGTACGCTCTTGTGCTTTGCTCTCTAACGCTACACAATAGAGTCAATATAGGTTCAGGGTGGCCCCCTGAGTAAGAATCCGTAATTTGTTTGGTCCTACGTTCAGTAGTTTTTCTACAAATTGAGTTTTACTTCGGCCAATCAGAGGACGGTTTTGAGCGAGGTGTCGCGACGTCTTCAACAATGGAAGACTTACAAGACTTCGCTATAGTCGGCTGAGTTCGCTTAGTACATGTGGCAACGATATGTAAACAAATTTAAAGATCCATTTGATTATCTGCCGCCCATAGCATTTGTTTCTCGATGGCATCGATGAAGTTAAAGCCAGCCAGGGATGCCCACTAGATACTACACCAAGCAAAGCACCAGAGAATGGGACTGGAGTAAAACAAATGCTACCGACGTTCCATGGACGAAACACATGAGCATGACACTGGATCTTACAATACGTCAAATTGAAAAAATGGACTAGGAGAGAAATGTAAAAATACTTAATCAATTCGATATTGATTTTTTATGATTTATGAATATGCTGCGTTAATGAAACTTACAGAGAACTCTAGAACTCTTCGGAAACTACCAGAAATAGTTAAAACATGTAAATTTTTTTTATAAATGGGGTGCTACAAAATTTTTTGAAATATATTTTTCAAGGTGATATAGATCAGAACTACTGATAAAAACTATAGAGAACTCTAGTATCTCTATTTGTTTCTCTTTTTCGCAGTTTGCTTTTCTGGTTAAATCAGAACCGTGTCTAAAACGCCTTTATGTGATTTTTTGCGAACGATATTATTGTAACATTCCGGGATATTAATATTTTCTGCCCGTGTCAAGATTTGTTTCCGTTGGATCTCTACGGCCTCTGGACTGTCGGCAGTCTTATTTTGCATAATGGTACATTCATTGGATACGAGAATCGCAGGGCTAATGGAATTGCTTTGGGAATAACTGAATTCCATGAATTCATGAAGATGCTCGCTTATCGTAATAAAGGAAACCAAATGAAATGTGAATACATAATTTCGAACATTTCCAATAAGATATTTGTGAAAGTAAAAAGAAAAATAAATATAAAAGGTTAAGTAGTTTTTGCCGAAGACGATACTACATGTTGTTTGTCTCTTTCAGATTGTTATATATGTGATGAAGATAGCTGAAGCTTCTTGTTGCAAACTTTTGTGAGGATTATTATTCAATCTCCTTTTTTTTCTTCTATACTTAAGTACTGGAATTTTTGTTGGTCCGTACAAACTCGAGAAGTGAAAACTACAAAAAGTTTTGTTTGTAGAGAATGGCGATCGTCATTACCACCGCGGATTCGATTGATCTGAACTCAAAAGGAACATCTTGCGATGCAGTATTCGTTGGCTGTTTTGTTTCATCGTTGACAATCTTCATCGAGAGGTCATAAATTGCAGCGCGCCTATCCCTAGTCTCCCAAATTTCATTCCAGGCTCTCTTTCTTTTTTCAACTCGTCACATTGAATCACTATCTATTTTACTTTCTGCGTACTTAAGGTAATGGTACCAATGCCCGGACGCGTCCAAATTTTCGAACAAAAGTCCGAGTATTTCATTATATTAAGAATATACTCAATAAACAACAAACAACGCATGTATTGTAATCTACGTTTATTATTTGATATATTCGAAGAAAGTCGACGTACTTTACGAGTGTGTAATAATTTAATTCACGATTTACAGTGTCGCACTCGCAACAATCATGTAAAAGATGAACGCTTTTAACACAAGAACTAGGGAGTTGCGATTATTTATTACATAAGGTTGGCTGATTTTTTACGATTTTTTTGTATAATATGCGACTTAAATGATTCGGAATGAAAAAATCTTTTCAATACCCTCCCAAAAAATAGTGTTTATTAAGGCCGAATAAATCAATTTCCGCGTCTTATTATTGGGACACACATTATATGCTTGTACCGCGTCCGAACTTCGTGCTCGATAATTGGTGCGACCGTATTTGGCGACTCCGACCCAACTATCGGACATAGAGTAGTGTTCATTTATTTTGCTGCGAGATCACTCGAGACGTTTGGCATTTCGCGAAAAATTTAAAATTTAATAAGTTACACTGTGTGTAGGTATTCATCGACGATAACGAGATCCATCGGTGAGTACACGTATTATACACAAATAAGTATTGCAATATATACATTTCGGAAAATAGAAAGCCCGCAATGTAACTCAATTTTGAGGTTATACGGCTGGCTCGGCGAGAGGTTGAACGGCAAGAAGCTATTTGCTCTACATTTATTCAAAATTGGCTTCAATGTTTGTATATACGTCAAATCATCAACGTTGTGCAATATTATCTACTTAGTGTATGTTTGTAGGAATGCTGCTGAATGCCGAAAGTATCAAGAAAAAAATATACGCAATCCAGTGTGGAGCGTGCACTGACCGACATGCAATCCGGTATGCTAATACGAGTAGCAGCATCAACGTACGGAGTCCCGAAAAGTACTCTACATGAAAAAGCCAGAAATAACCACCTCGTGAATGTTGCGATAGGGCCGGCTACTATCCTCACTGCAGAGGAAGAGGCTGAATTGGTGAAATGGATCTTGCACCTCAGCGAGACCGGATTTCCTATCAACAAAAACCAGCTCTTGGACAATGTGAAACTAATAGTGGACAAAATACAAAGGCCTACACCATTCACCAATAATTGTCCAGGTAGTCACTGGTATGAGAGTTTCCTTCGTCAGCATCTCGAGCTGAGTCAACGTGTTGCACAAAATCTAACGTACGATCGAGCCTAGGCTACTGAAGACAAATTGAAAATTGGTTCGGTGAGGTCTTCGAGTACTTACAAAGGAAGAATTTGCTCAATATCGAAGCTTCGAGGATCTTCAACTGCGACGAAACAGCCTTTCTTCTATGTATGTCCGAAAGCAGATAATGTTATTTTACGCAAAGGAGCCAAATCTGTCTACAAAATTGTCGATGGAGATGAAAAAGAGTGCCTGACAACGCTTTTCATGGTCAATGCAGAAGGCACCATGGTTCCTCCTCTCGTCATGTACTGGTACCAAAGAATACCCAACAGTGTCTCTGCAAATTTTCCAAGTGATTGAAGCATTGGTACTTCGGATAAAGGCTGGATGACAGCCGAAACCTTTTATGAATTTATAACTAATGTGTTTTATCCTTGGCTGAAGAACAAAAAAATCCAGTTTCCTGTCGTTCTGTATGTCGACGGACATTCTTCTCAGTGCACTTTCCACTTGAGCTAATTCTGCCGAGAGGTTCAGATCGAACTTTTAGCGTTGTATCCGAATGCTACACATATACTCCAGCCTCTAGACGTCGCTGTGTTTCATCCGATGAAGAAGGCTGTTACCAGGTGGAGAATTCGATAATGACGGAACGCGTTTAAAGAAAGAGATGTTCGCACCAGTTTTAAAAGCAGCAATAGAGTTTTTCGAACAGCAGCTGTTTGAGGGTCAACTTAAAGCTCTTGAGGAAGCAGAAGAAACCGCACATTGGATGGGCGACGTGACGCGAAAAGAGCTCTTCGAAGTTTGGCTACAATTTAAAAGACTCGCTGGTATAGGGAAAATAAATCGTCGAGGTTTGTATTTACATTGATATAAACTTGTGGACCTCGAGGTAAGTTTTTTATTGTTGTCTTGCAGAAGTAGTCGAAATTCTGCATAAGGATTGTGGAGTTGCCGAGAACTGGTGAGTGGAGGTCGACGAAAAGAGCTTGGTGGAAATACCTGGGTGGAAATCGCTGAAAAGAGCCTGGTCGAAGACGCCGAGAAAAGCGTGCTCGAAGTCGCCGAGAAGAGTGCGGTCGAGGTAGACGAGAATCACGTGGTCGAAGTCGCCGACAAGAGTGTCAGTAGTATCTTCAAAGAGACATTGTTTTGGCTAGGAGAAGTTAAAAAGCCGAACAAGAAGCGAAGAAGAATTGATAAGGTGCCAACTGTAGCCACGTCGGAAGAGTGGCAACAGTTTCACCAACAAAAAAAGAGGAAGAAAAGCGCGGAGAATACAGCAGGAGAAAGTACAGCGGCAAAAGAAAAAAGAAGAAATACAAGTGGAAAAGAAACGGCTACAAGATGAAATGAAAAAGAATCTAGAGGAAAGAAGGCATGAACAAACAGAAAAGAAACGAATACAAGAAGAAAGAAGAGACAAAGAAGCAGAAAAGAAGCGGATACAAGAAGAAAAGAGACAGTTGCAACAACAAATGAAGGCCCTGCAAGCACAGCTACGAAAAAACTTAGATAGTTGACGAGAAAACGTAACAAATCGTTAACATATAAATGGAAAATATGTGCTTTATTAAATACATAAGTGTTTATTATACTTCCACAATTTTATTTCGTGGCTCAATCATATTTTCTGTTCTTTCAGTTTTGAGATGAATAAACATAAGAAAATCTGTTTAAATTAACCTTTGTACAAGCTTTAATTCCTCCATGTCCGAAAATGGGAACTTGACAGAAACAGCCGTCCGGTAATTGTTACATTTGCTCTCGCTTGATATTTATATGGATATCTCATAAAATATTCATATTTAAAACAAAACTAACCAGTGTTTCAGAAACTAGACGCAATGAGCTTGATTTTAGGTGCACTCGTTTTTATAAAAAATCTGTTCTACATCGTCTAATAAATGTAGCAATCTGGGAGTGCTCTTAACCGTCCGGGCATTGGGACGTTTACCTTACTTGGCGATGAGTGAAAGTATGTGGAATAAATTCACTTCGGTCTGAATGTTTTTTGTGTAATTAATTGCATGTTTTCGAATGGATACAACTCGCATGTTCTGAAATCGGTTTTTATGGTAGCGTTAAAATTGTGATCATTAATAATGCGTGATGCTAGTAAAGAAGCTTGACATCGCCACCTTCATTCTCCATTCGCCAATTTCTTAAAATCGTTTTCTACTTTCATTTTAGAGGGGAAAAAAACAGTAACGTCCAACGGTTGTATAATATGTATTGTGAAGCATCAAGTTTTGACGGTGGATTTAGCATCTTTGGACAAACAAAAATTGAAGAGTGGTAAAAGTTGATATCGATATTATTTTGGGAGATATGATTTATTTAAGCTTCAATAATGATACACGAGACACCTCATTTTGATCATAAACTGATGACGCTTGTAATTCAATAACGACTTGACGAATCACGCTCAAATTTCATTCCGACTTCAGATTCTTTACTTTACGTGATGGGACACACAGAGTTTCATGATGTCCAATGAACCTTGTAGTGTTTTAGATAAAAAGACGGAAATTTATTTAAAAATGTTTATATGTCGAAAAGTTTATATATACGAAATCGATTTTTACCACACGTTTCCTTCGCGGAATGTTGGTAACAGTGATACTGCAAAGCCATGATGGTCCATGGGGATGTCTTTTACTTAGTCGACCCCCTACTCATTGTCAGTTCGGCGGCTGTCGGCTGCGGGGTGGAGAAAATTCAGTGTGAACTTCAGCTTCACGGACAAAATGTTTGTGTTGTATGTACATACACACCGAGCTGTAGACTAACGCTGTATAGGGGTTAGAGTCCCTCAAGTCAGCGTTGGGCCAACGGTGGGCCTCTTACTGATTGGCTGCGCCATTTTCAGGGCTCTTTCTGAAATAGGATGTGTGATTGTGAATATGTATATGGAAGGCAATCACGTTGTGTAGTGTGGTGTAGTGTGAATGGTAAACATTGAGGTTGAACAGTTGTCCATTTCCATCGACGTAAAGTGGGAAATGTAAGTAGAAGATTGAAAAAAACATTTTGTTTCCAAAGAAAAATAAGTATTTTGCATGATATAAATACAAGCAATATGAAAATAATCATATCAATAGCTATCATTGCACTAGCTATTTTACATAGCGTTTATAAACGTTTAAAAGACATAATAGTTTGAAAATCCGCACGCAATGTCATGGAGGCTTCAAACCTTGCCCTGAACATGGCGTCCCTTTCGGGGATTGGCCCACTCTGACTTGAGCCACTCTAATATGGGTGAATCTCCAGTGCCATTTGTCGTGCAAAAGAAGAGAAAGAGGCAAATAACCAATACCATTGACGGAACTGAAACTGATCTTCTCGTACATAAGCCCGTATTCACAGTCAGAACTTAAGCACGGTCTTAAAAATTTCTTGACGAAGCTCGTTCTATTCGTATAAGCTGTGCTCAAGACGATATGAATTCATAGTCGAAGAATAAGTTCGCCTTTGTCAAGAAAATGGTTCTAGAAGTTTGCTTAGTCAGCAGATGCTCAAGTAAAGTTTATTTGACGTTCGGAAACGTTCAGTGGTTTTTCGGTGTATCATCCAATTAGAAAACTGTTTGAAAATGGGATTTTTCGAATTTAAAATCGAGTACCCGATGCGACCGAGTACCCGGATTCAACATTAGGTTTCCAATTATTTGAGTACTCGTAATGAAGGAGTCAAAATATTTTACAAATGCAATCCGATTTGCAGAATATGACATATCTAAATTCGTTAAAAAATTTTTCACTACTTTCGAAATTTCATATTTTATAGATCGAATTGAATTTGTAAAATATTAGTAAAATATTCTTTATAGTTCATCGATATTTAAAAAATATTAATAAATTAAAGTCAGTTAAAAGAAATTGCCTTTAGCGAATTATTAGCAACTATTGCCTATTGAAAAACAATCCTCTATAGGATAATAAAATCACATTTAATAATAAATATAGTGAACAGTGTTACGATGAAAATAATAAATGAGAATATCTTATTCAGCGTGCCTCTGTGTTATGTGTGAGACGAGTTTTGATATTTTTCTATTCTAAACACAGAACAATGACGCTCGTATTATCTTTGTTATTCCTCATCATCACAAAATTCAAAAGGATTTTGCCCATTGCGATTATATCGTCTGGGCACATGCCTCCTATTATCAATATCAGCGCCATCATCTCCAACGTCATTCAAATCAGGCTTTTGATATAAAGAAATATATAAACGTTTGAATGAGAAAAGTTGGACGTTAGTATCACTCTTAATTTATCTGAGATTCATGGAATAATTTTAAAGATTTAGTCTTGTTCTTTTATGTGATTAATGAGGTAGAGAGAATTAAGGCCGCAAGAGAAGAAGAGGACGTTCTGTTCTTCTTTTCGTCAGATGGATAATTGATTTTAGATGTCAGTTGACTCAAATCCGACTACTCTTTTCCATTGATAAGATGCAAATGGGATATCCTTGAGGATTGAGTATGCCTGCCTTTTCCTTGCTTCTTCATCCATTTGTTCTAGGAAGTCTAACCACTTAGGATTCTTGACACTAAGTACCTGAAGATATTCCAGCTTCTTATTCAGAAAGAAGGCAACTAATACAGATTTCTTTCCAATCAATTTAGTCAAAGGTGCAAAAGCAGGGAATTTGACATTCAGACCTTGTAATCTATCTGAGGATATTCGGATGTTTAATCCAAAGGAATCAAGCGTGCCCTTTCCTTGGATTTTCTCGACTGGGACAGTTGTGCCGAGGGTAGGTTCTGTTAAAGAGCTGGAGGCCTGGGTTGTTACCTTGCTTGTACTAGGGGGCAGAGAGTCAGATCGTGATGATGAGGGCCCTTTGCAACTCATTGTATTAGGGAGAGGAGATGGTTGTAATTCAGCTCTAACGACTCTTAAATGAAAGTCCTCCGCAACCTTAAGAGCTTTGTTTATTTCAGTTGCTGCATTATTGACTTGGGTAACGAACTCTGAGGTCTGAATTTCATGAGCTTTCTTTTCTTTGATGGATGAATTCACCACCACTGACAAAGACTCTGTCATATTTGGTAAATAAGATAAAGCATTATCAAAGGCTCTAGATTTTCCTACGGTTAGACCCAATGTTACTCCCTCTAAAAAGATTCTTAGAGCCCCGGGCCCTCTCTGGGCGTGGTTTTGTATTGCCGATAAAATCTGAATTTCCTTGGTTTCGATCCATACATAAATTTGTGTTTCCAAATCCTCCCCAAAATCGATAACCTCTCCATCAATTGCCTTTTTGTATGAATCCAAAAGAATCTTCTTATCTTAAATTAAGAATCTTAAAATCTTCTCTAAACAACAAATGAGTATATAATGCCCTTTGGGACACTAGGTTAACTATGATGTGTTCTATGGTGTCTTTCGTGCTTATAGGATAAATGTGATGTGTTTCTGTAAATTGAGATTTTTATTAGTCTATGTAATCTGATAATCTAGCTTACTTATATACTATAATATTACCTGTAAATTGAGAAACGACATTTACAGCTTATATTCACTTCTTAGAAATAATTCGCACGTGTTGTCTGTAATCACTCGTGATCTCTGCTCTGCCAATTTCTCGGTAACCCTTGCGCGCACGCGCCTTTGACTCCCAAGTAGCCATAGTGGTTTTCCTTGAGCGGCAACATTCAAATTCCGGGGAGAAGAAATGTGGCGACGCGAATACAGTTAATGCCATATTTCTTTACAAGTATATTCATCAAAAGCTCTATGAGCGGGAGGAGACCGAGATGGAGACTTATTAGACCCGCCCCTCTCTCTTCTAGCACTCATATTTTCAGGATCGCTATCCCACTCTTCAAGGTCTTCCCGATATTCATGTCCAGGAATTTCTCCCAGTCGACTTGTTTCTATGGATGCCAATTTTTGTAGTTCCTCAGGAAGTTGAATGGGGACTAATCCTGATGTCGAGGCTCCATTTTCTGCGTTGCTATCTCCGCTTCCGGGCGAGAGGGTTGATATGGTATTGGATTTGAAATTAGATGCCATGACTATGCAGGACGGGTAATTGGCAGTTGGTTTTGTGTGAAATGAAAAGAGTCTGCTAAAAAATTAATAGATCTAGAAGTAAAGCGTGTTTTCTTCAGTGGTATACAAATTTAAAATGAAATAAAACACGTAAAAATAATGTTGATAGCCACGGTGTTGGCTTTATAAAAAAGATAATTTTATGCCATTAGTGTTTAAAGAGGATTTCGCTGGCTCGAATGAAGCGCAATCGGGAAGTCCAATTTTCGATTACTTTATCGAGCATCTGGGGCCGTATTTCGGCAATAACGCGGCGAATGTTGACTTCTAAGTGGTCCAACATCTGCGGTTTATCGGCGTAGACTAGTGATTTCACATATCCCCAAAGAAAGTAATCCATACATGTGAGATCACACGATCGTGGAGGCCAGTTCACAGGTCCATTACACGAAATTATGCGCTCATTGAATGTTTCCCGCAATAAATTGGTCACGCGGCCTTCACTCTTGCACAAGCTGCATCTTGTATGCTCGTAAGCCAAGATCCTTTCGTAAAATCTTCCACAAAGTGGATGGACACAGCTCCGATTGCTGTGCACGACGGAGTATCGACTCATTCGGGTCCTCCTCAACACTACGCTCCACAGCACGAATGATTTCTTCTGTGCGCACTGTATGGCGTCTTTGTGGATGTGTATTATCAACTAAAGTGTGCGTAGTTCGAAAACGATCTATGGTTATCCGAATAACTTGCTCGGATGGACGATTATGTCGACCGTAACATGGACGTAGCGCACGGTAAGTTTGGCGAACTGAGCCATGATTTTTAAAATAAATTTGCACAATTTGCAAGCGTTGTTCTGATGTAAGTCTATTCATGTGAAATGGCAAAACGTACTAACCACAAATCATCTGTCAGCTGTCAAATTAACAGTCACTAGAAACAGTGTTGCCAATTTAAAAACCAAACCTCTAAAAAAAGCACCCTTTATAATAAAATTATATGATCCTTTTATCATTCAAATCAGGCAACTCCATCATTTTTCGAAATTGTTTTATCACCAATAATTAGTACAAAATATCACTTGCACGTTCTTCAGTCATCTATGATGTCGACTTTAAAATATAACCTCAAATTTCGCAAATAAGAAGCCGTTTTAGACAAATAAAATCTTATTTGACTATGAATTATTCATGACGTCTTAAGACTTTCTTAAGAAGTAACTGTGAAACTATTTCAATAAGTATTGCTTCATCAAGCAAAAACTTAAGTCTATACTTTTTCAGGACGGGGATTTTTACGTTGAAATTGGACTTTATTTTTTACTCGATATTTGTACATGAAATCAAAGAATTTGTCACGTGGAGTGCCTGACAAAATTGGTGGTCGAAATTTCGACCACTCCCGTCTGCAACGTAAAGTCCAAAGTTAAAAATTGGTTTTCCGTGAGTCCCCTTATTTCTCACCTCTAAATATTTGACTTTATGATAATGTTTCTTGTGTGTGGTATTCTTCAAACCATGGTGCTGCGCGCATAGAGGGATGTCGCAATTAGGACACTAGTAGTTCGTTCGACGGGTAATTTTACGTAGAACACACAAGTGACACCTTCGACTTGCAGTATGCCTTGGGAAATGACGACCAACTAATCGAGTAGGAGGGCTAACAAGACGGGAGACGCTATCGTCAGTAGCATCCAATTTCAATAATGATCGAACAACTGCTAATCGGAATGAAGGAAAGGGCATTGGTCCTTCATTTCTCATTTTATATAGAGCATGAGCATTAGATAAACTTAGATCAATAAGATGGAAAAATGGCTTGCGATACCACTTCATTGTTTTTCTAACTGTTTCGGTTATAGACAATCGTCTATCTACGTTATCAACACCACCCATATTTTGACTGTATTGTGTATAGGTATTCGTTAAATATTAGTTTTTGAGCAGATACAAAGAGATATTTCAGAAATAATAGTCTGGGCCATCGAGTCGCATTATCTATTGCCTGTGCTAACGTGTATAGAGCGACTTCCTTGACGTAAAGAGTCTCGGTCTTCGTCCACTGCTCGTACTGCCGGTTGCCTGTATTGTATAATGAAACAATAACAGGAATAATTTTGTATAATTTAAATTTGAAATTTGAACATTACGAGATGTCCAAATTTATCAAATTTAGGTATTACTACCATAGGTACCCCCACCTTTCATGGTCTCGAATTTACAACACAAAACAACGATCACTTTCAAATTTCCGTCCTTTCGAAGTGCGTTTTTCACTCTAACGGTAAAAAATTTTCTGGAATTTTCCAAGAAACGGTTCAAGTCCTTGTGTCGCAAGTTCGCAATCACTCCAGTCCTTATTCTTCCCTTAAAGGCAGATTCCAAGTCATCCCAACGCACTCTACCACTTTTTCTCTCTCTCTCGCTGTTCCTTGACCTCTTTTTATAAGTTAATGTTTAAATTTTTCGTTCAGAGATTTTAGGATTCCGATCGTTGTTAAAATTTTGATTTTCTCTCTGATCGTAAGAGTAACGTTTCTCAAAATTTTATTAAAAAGTCTGATATTTCGAGTACTAAATTTCGTCCATTTTTCAATTTCTGCAATCGATGATCCCTTCCTCAAAAGTTTATACGCTCCTTCCATAATCTCGATCAACTTTTTACACTTTGCAGAATCCATCTCGTTAATACCAGTAATGCACTTGAAGGTTTAACAAACAATGATCGCTGCGCATCATCGAAGGGCCTTTTATACGAAGGTTACAAGGTTTTCCTGGAATTGTTTTGCATCGGTTCGAGCGATAAGACACCTACCCGAATTGCGCACTTTGGGCTCAAACTCTAAATCAAAACGTTTCCGACGCGCATTCGGAAGTGCTTATCTTCTGCGAGTAATTCGATACCCTGAATAACGAGATCAAAACAGTGTCCGGCTGCCGCCTGAAGTCTGCATGGGGGGGGGGGGGGTCGGGGGAGTCATCGAAAGCTTCGGGATGGGGTCTGCCGTTTGAAACCTGCACGGAGGCTTCCTAGAATCGAGTGGCTGACGAGAGTCGACAAATTTCCTGGATTCGGCGAGATAACGTTCAAGGTCAAATCGGCTGAACGCTGCCGTATGAAATCTAAACGGGTCGGGGAAGGTGGAAGGGGGTTCATCGAAGCTTATTGATGGCTCCCTGGGGTGGGGGACAAAGGGCTCCATCAAAACGTCGCGCGAAAGGACCGTCGGCTCTGGGAGCGATTCTCCGCGACTTAGCACGGACATGTACCGTCAAAACTTCTAGAATGTTCTAGAAGGTTTTCGATCGTGTGCAATTCCTAGAATCCCCCATAAATTCTTAGAAAATAGGGGGTTTGATGACGTCACTTCCGGAAATCGTAGAGCTCACGATGCCAATTTCTCACGGACGCGCACCTTCGAAGGTTCTAGAGTGTTGGCATATATCGGTTACAGGAATCTTGAGGCAGACCTCCCAAACTTATACTACTATTAGCTGCAACAGCTCCGGTAAGGACTCCCAATTTATTAATTGTTGAAGAGATTTTGATTTGATAGTTCAGATTCGTTCTGTTACATTCTCGACCCGTTGCTCTCTGTCTCTCGCAGTATTTCCCTGACTCTCACTCAGACCCTCTCTTCCTCAATTTAGCAGCCTGAGCGGCCGTGCATTTCCGTAACCGTCCACTTCCGTTCGTGCATTCAGTTGCGTTTGCTGATTTTACGCGACCCCAAAGATTTAGCACCTTCGTTTGCGTTTCTCGATTTTACGCGTCCCCAAAAGTCGACAGGATTCGTTTAGTTATCGTCTCTTCTGATAGGTTCCGTCAGAGCTCTCGTTTTGGTGGAGTTGGGCCTGCCCCCCCCCCCCCTTCTCAAATTCCAGTTCATACCGGCTTGCAGTTCCCGGTGAAAAAAAAAATTGCCTGGCACCCGCCTGGGTTGCGGATGCATGAGCAAAGGGTGGACGGCCGAAGGTAACGTAGGTTGGTTCATGAAAATAGTTCGTTCTCAGATTTTTTTCGTTTCGGTGTTGAGTTAAGAAAGATACGTTGCAGTATATATTCTGTATTCATATTGTATTTTTGATATTTGATTACTTTTCTGAATTAACAACGTTGTTCCTTAGGAGATAGGGAATGGGGTGGGAAAGGTGAAATAGGAGGGTTTTGCGATTATTATAATTGCCCTAAAACACTGAAATGAATTATAAGTAGCAAGATATGCAATACACGCTTATTTATGCAATAAGCAACAAGATACTATCTTAAATAGTATATAACACAAAAACAGGCGCTCGAGGCGAGTATACCCTCAAACCAGGTGGCGGGGAGGGGTCTGTAGTAACATTTTTTCTATAATAGTAATGTAATATTTTTTTTTCAAATGTTCTTGTTGCATATAGGATGAGGTTAGGAGGCAAAAGCGCTGGATAAGAGCCAATAATTAAGCTGATAATTATTTATCAGAAGTTTCATATGAAGCGTCCGAACTCAGCTCACGCGTCGTATGCTCTCGTGAAGAGATCCTTTTTTTCACTGGCTTTTCTTTCTTTTTTTCACACGCTATGGCACTCTTGGCTATCGGCGGGATATCGGATTTGAGGGCTTCACGATAGACGTGATTTTTAGGATAACTAATGTTTCAGAGAAACTATCTCTAAACGCGACGCATCCTACTGTAATATTATATGATTACGACGTCAATCGGCAGTTAAGAATCAATATGTATTGTTAAGTTACAATCTCTTACTTAGAATCAGTTTTCTTCTCCTAGGTTCACAAACCTTTTAGTATATTTATGGTATAGAAACAAAACTACCGGCGTTCAACAATACAGTAAAATTTTGTTTTTCTCAAAATTCATCAACTTGCGATATTTGTGGCGAAGCATCTATGATTATGTATGATGCAAAAAATCTGTGTTTTTTAAACATTTTTTTTACGACTTTCGTTCTTGCAAAAAGTATAATCCGTAAAATGAAATGTATTGTGCACATTTATTAAATAATTTAATCATAAAATATGTCCAGTATTGTAAAATGAATTTTTCATGTATTTTTTCAATTTTAGCAAAAAAGTTAAGGGGCTAAATCTACCTAGAAACCCGGAAAAAATGTGGAAATTCATAATTTTTTTTCTGAAAAAAACGATTGATAAACATTAAATAAATTTTTTTTTAACACAAAAGGTATATGTACGGAGAGCCTTTAAAAAAAAATCATCAGAAAGCAGTCTAAAAACCGAATGGGTTATGAAAGTTAACACCAAATAGGAGTCGTTGACGATTGTCATTTTTTTAAATCATTTTTTTTGCAAACATAAAAATCTATGAAAAAAGCCGTCGTTTTTACGTAACTATTAACAAATTATGATTGATTTTTAAAAAGTGGGATCATCAACGACCTCTAAATGCTTCTCATCGTATTTCATGTAAATTTGAAAACAATCCATCAAGTAGTTCTCGGAATATGATGTCCACCGGCTTCGAAAATAGTGTTTTGAAAAAAATGTGTTTAAAGTTTGAAGTATGGTGCCGTTATTTTTACGTGAAGAATTTTTAACTTCACTTTTAGTTATCAATTTCATGGCCATATGAAGTATCCTCAGTACCAATTGCAGCTTTATAGGAAGAAGGATTGACATTTGCGAGCAATGCTTCCTTTGCGTGTTGCCTCCTGAATTAAAAAAAAATTACACAGAAGATGCGAAATACAAAATAAAAATTAATCATCTCGTCAAAGATGTATAGTGCATGAAAAAAAAATATTTTTACAACTGAAAACTAAATAAATAAACTTAAATAAATAATGTACAATTTTTTAATTTATTATTCGTTTTCATCACAGGTGAGTCTACGCGAAAAATACCATAACTATCTTGCCATGTTTACGGGTTATAATCGAAGAACTAAAAAATCAGCAATTTTCAAATGTGCGTTTCACCTCTAAAAATAGAGTTCCGTGAAAACAAAAAATCGTGTGTGGAATAACTTTAATCTACTCTACGATTGTGCAAAATTTCATTAAAATCTGACAGGGACACCTCGCGCGGTTTCCTTGTTAATCTTGCCCATGCGTGGTGGGACGTATCTGCGTGATACCGGCTAGTACCGTAACCATACTCTCATGTATGTAGTCATCCGGACGCCTTTATGGTTTACATATCTGCATAACGTATTATAAATTTTGAGTGTTCAGCTGTTTTTTTTTTCGATTATATAACATTGCTAAGCCGGAAGAAAAATCAAGGCTACATAAATCTGTAAATCTAAATCGCTAAAAATTACCTAAATACCAAAATAAAAATCACAAGACGCAGCACCGCGACCATATGATACGGTATTGTCGAAAAGCGTGCGAGTGGCTTGAAGGATTCTAGGAGCGGGATTTAACGAAACTGGATTTTACGAACTTCCGGCCCTGACTTGTTCATAAAATCGAGGTCTTACTACATACAGAGTGTCTTGTAACGATTAATTAATTTTTCAAGGGGCGAAATAGAATGGAGTTCTAAACTGAAAGTTTCTTCTACGTTTTCGTCTCAGACCATTATTTAACGAGTTATTAATAATTAATTTTGAACAATAAACCGCGATGAAACGCGAGATGGGAAGGAGGGATTACGCATGAACGTAGCACGCCGTTGAGCCCCTCATGTTTCCCATACATTTTCTCAGTTAAATTTTCATTTTAAATTTCAAATTGATTAATAAACCAATAAATTGATGAATAAATAAATGAATGAATAAATAAACAAGTACATAAGAATGAAAACAGTTAGAAAATTTAAAATTCCACGCGCCTTCAACCTCTGAAAAATGTATTAATCCTTTCGAGAAGCCCTGTATTTTAAAAATGGTGTATTTACATGTACGATTTCAGTGATGTGTAACAATTCAGTAACTGACCCTTGAGTCATAAGATTTTATTTGACGGTATATGTGCCACAAAAATAATGTTAAAGCATACAGTTATTAATTACGCGGTGTCCATGCAATCGTATAGGTAATTTCCATACCAAAAATTAATATGTACAACGGGTTTCACCTAATGTCCATAATAATTTGTAGATTACTGTTATCGTTTATTGGTGATTTACTTTTAAAAAAAGTCCATTGTGAATGTTAATTTTTCTTACACCAATGAAGCTTTAATCGCCACCACAGAAAATTAAAATGAAACCTATTACAAAATTACGAGCATAATGCGTGCATTTATTGGTTCATTTTCCTTACAGATAGGTATAAAAGGACTGGTAAAATTGCGATAAGCAAAGTTTCGTTTGAGTTAATTTGAAGCTTTCTAATTTTTTATGAGATTTTTTAAAATAATTCTTTTGATTATTTTCAGAATGCGCCAATGAGATTCTTTTATCGGGTTGCTCAAGAAGAACAACGTCTTGAAGCTCCTCCATATGATAGGCCATCAACCCCTGGACCTGGCGCGAGTTTGCCACCCACAGAAGTATCCATACAGTTCGAAGATGTTAACAACTTATCTAATATTTCATCTAATGTAGATTTGACGAAATCTGATTTAAAAATACGGAAATTCAGTACGAATGATAGCAATATTTCTAGTGAAGAAAGAAATATTTCTAGTATAAATCATATATTACAGAATATAATTGGTAGTGACCGCGAAGAATCGTCAGTATTGAATGATAATCACAATTTATCAGATAAGATAGATGAGCTTGAAAAATCAGCATCCGGTGAGGTTGATAATCTAAAAATTGATGTGACCAGCCAAATAAAAGATATCAGCTCAAGTGAAAGTGTTCATATTCATAAATTGGAGTACAAGGAAACTGCTAAAGCAGATGTTTGTGAAAGGACTGGTACAAATGATCTCAGGAATGAAGCTGTATTAAGTAATAAAACCAATAATGATGCAGCCATTTCCTCTGCTAATATCACGAATGGATTATCTTCTTGTAAAAATGTACAAGAGGATGGGTTGGAAACAAAATGTCCGGTTAAAAGTCCCATAAAGATATTAAAAAATTCGGATGGTGGCTATGAAGTTCTACGGAGCCCTTCCGTGGTTAAAAATATTGATGATCAAGCAAACAATCCAAATTCGAAAACAGCTGTCACTCTTGGAAACGGGAAGAATTTTAATGGAATAAAACCTAATTCGATACAATGTTCGTCTGGACCGAACAGATCGAAAAAGCCCAAGGTCATAAGTAATGTCCTATTGCGCTGCGGACAAGTAGATAGGGATTCTACTTCTGGTATCCTACAGCGACTCCAAAAGGATAAAATTAATAAAGAAAAAGATACGGAAGTTGGGACGATTGAAACTTTGGAGAAAGCGGAAGAAGTGGAAAAATCGAAGAAAATCGAAAAACCAGAAAATGAAAATGTAAGTATTTGTCTTTCTTGTAGATGTTCTACAAGGTGTTCAGGTTTATCCACACGTGGATAGCAGTATTGGATTTTTCATAAAAAATAAAAAGACACATGTTTAACTCTGTGCCGTATTGAAAAGCTTCAGCAATCTTCCAATGAGCTATGTGGGGCAATAGCTAATCACGTTACAACTGGCAGCCGTAGTCGTGCATTCTATATGGCGTTCACTGAGAGAGCGACTACGCTCCGCGCAGCTTGCGGAAGAGTGGTGGAGAGTACGAGAACTCGAGCGCTATTATCCTAAGCTTAGGCCCCGGCACACAAATTACTCTTCATCGCGGAATATGATGACCTTACTTCCACTTTCGGAATTTTTTCTATTATAAAATAAAATTCATTCACAAAACGCAGTACTGCTGTATGTGACCGCTAATTGTGAGATGCTTGAAGTGACGCACCAGGGTTTATGGGATCGGATTTCATCTGCTTGTTATAAGCGAGCTACAAGATCCGTTAGACAGCGTGGAGCGAGTAAAAGGGGCGAGAAATGTTTGATCGTTTTCTTCGTGAACGCGGTATAGTTTTGCTACTAGTGCGTGCGTGAAGCGGTACGCGACATTGCCATTCTTACCAAATTTCACCGCAGTTCGACATCCTTGTTCCATGTATTTTGCGTTTCGCTAATTAATATTGGCAGTATATTAATTTGAGTGTATCGTTTTATCTCGCTATCTAACCGTGTGATGCATTTTTTTACAGTTTATTTTGGGTAACCACGAAGAGCCCTTGATTTACACGGGCCTGCTGCAATCGCTCTCTTCTTCCTACACTCCCCAGTCGCCACACGCTCAGCACATACACCCTTGAAGTAGGGATATCCTTATATACGGCAAAGAGTTAAGCATTTTTTATTTTTTAGATCTGGATTTCGAAATAATTAACATTAAAACTTTCAGATGCGGCTCCAATCTGGCAGCCAATTTGACCCATATGAACAAAGGCCGCAAAAGCCTCAAATCTATAATTAACATGAAAAATTGCAATTATTACCCTATGATGGTTGAATTAACCCTTTGAGTAATGAATTTTTCCTTACTTACGATTTTCTTAAAATTCGGTATCCGGGAGGTTTTTTTATGTTGCTGATCACGAATCTGAATTAAAAATTCTAAAATTCAAAATGGTGGATCAAATATGGCGCATCAGAATGAAAAAAGATACTCAATTTCGATTAATTAAAATTATAATAAAACAACCAATTTATAAAAAATCCAAACAATTCTGAAATATACTTTAGGGTGTTCTATACAGGGTGTTTCTTAAGCCCCGGGAAAGTCAATGCAAATAGAATTTATGCTCCTACTATTTATGCTTCTATGTTGCAAGCATAAAGGCAATTTTTTAAAATAGCAACTAAATATTTGAACCCTCACAAGTTGTGCGTTTCATCGAGACCAATTCGACCGTACCCTATTTTATGATTTTTTTCATCGATTTTCTATGAAATATCACACGAAAATGGAACAAAACGCGATTATTTTTATTGAATGCTGTAATCGAAATTTCGAGAAAATGTAGCATAATAAGAAATGGATTAGCAGGCGTAATAGTTTTAAGTGTAACAATATTCCAAGGTGATTCTTAGCTATTCAAAGAACAACGTCGGTTATAAGCGCACATGTCATATTAACGCTTTAAGGACCGCGTTTTCTCTGTTTCGGTCCCCATCTGTTACGGACCGCTCACAAGTTTTCTCGTGTTTTCTACACGCTGTCTTTAAATGTCACCTACTTGCATACATTATATTTACTTTGTCTATTTAAGTGTTTATATCAATAGTCGATGTATTAAACTCCTCTAAAATTACTCCTCTAAAAGTGTCTTTCAAACAAGATATGGGTAGGGTCTTTAACCGATGTCTTTTCATCTCTAAAAGACGTCTTTTAAGGCCATTCTACAATGCAACGAAACACGTAACATGGAACATATAAGCGGCGCGATATTCAATTGTATATTTACCTAATTCCATTGGATCCTCCAATCAAGAAGGAGAAAATCGTTTTTAAAACCGAGTGTTTACTAAGTCTTGCGGGACTACGGCCCTGTTGGCTATACGATACGGCAGCGGAACGAATCCGCGCCGATGCAAAAGTCGAGTTAAACAAAACTTCAATCAATACGGTAATAAGATAAAAAACCACGAGGATAGATAATTCGATTCGTAACGATACTAACGCAGATAACAATTTCACTTGTGAAATTTCCCGACAATTGGAAAGAATCAAAAATGGTATATACACAGATTATAGGTAAACACAGGTACAATATTATCATAAATAAATTAATACACGCAATACAATCAAGATAAAATAGTCAAAGGAAATGGCAAATTCCCATAGAATTATTAAATAGAGTAATTTTAATTAGCGAAAAGAAATTATTACTCCATTATTCTCAAATCGGGCGATTACCCACAAAAAGAAGGTGACTCTACGTTCGACCAACAGCGTGAAGTGTCGAGAATTAGTACAATAAGACGGTAGCACTAAGAATTTCCCAAAAATTAAGATATTAATTAGTTGAAGAGGAGGATGCCATTCCTACTAACGGAAGTTAAAAACAAGTGAAAGATATATGTCTGAGAAAAATATTCAGAGTCAAAATTCGATATAATAAAGTGACATATAAAACCGGAAAGATAGAAAAGCCAAAAAGATATTCAATTAAAATGACAAGACTGACTCAACGGGGAAACGGCCAAGCCGGAGACGCCGGGGCCCTATATGTACGTTTCCACGCGGTGGAGAAGATAATCGGCAACTTAGACAATATCCGACAATTCCAAAGGACTAAATCACAGCAAATCACTAATAATTACAATACATTCGATAGCCAAGATAACTCTACGGAAAAGAAAAGCTAAATAAGATAAACGGTATCCGGCACTATCGTCCTTTTACTTAGAGGGACTGGAAAGATATTCAGTCCCGGTAAGTGCTGAGTGCAGGAGTCCTTACTGCGGCCGATCGTGAGTCCTCGGTGCGAGCGGCAGGATTCAGCGAAGAGTGGGCCCTGGCTTCTCCGGGGGCCACTGATAACGGGAGCACCTAGGAACGTTCGGCGACTGGGCGGCACGATAGATGATTATCCTTTCCTCCTATCGGCGGCACGAGTGGCGTAGGCCCTTCTTTGGCGGCCCGTATGGACGGCTGGCAGAAGTAGTGGAGAGATCCCATCCCGGGTCTCCTTTGCTCCACGGAAGTCCTCCGGAACGGACCGCAGTCTGGTTCAGCCTCTGTCGATCCCTCGTTCGGTAGCTCAGGAACTCTCGATGGCGGTCTGCCTCGTGCTCGTGGTGTAGAACGTAGATTTTCCCAGGGCGGTAAAGAAGGTAGGCGAGTATGAATAGGAAAGCTCAAAAATAAAAATAAAAACGAAAAAGCAGAAAGGCGGAACAGAAATACGTATAAAGGATGATAGACGGAAAACAGAGTGCGTAAACAAACGATAGGAAAGACAAGCAAAGCCGTCTTTGGAATGTCGGGTGACTGACGTTTGCAGAGTCGTTGCAGGTGGATTTTGTCTTTTCCCAACTCCTAGCAACCTTTCTGATTAAATTTCCGAAATTCACGTCACAACGTTTAATAACAATATAATTTGCGCAGCTGAAACTACGTTCTTACTACAGTATTCATAATGTTAATGTAGACACTCGGAGTTGTGATGGGCTAAGAAGTAATTCGTTAGGTTAGATTAGGTTAGATTAGGTTAGAATTCCAATACCACATGTCCCAAGGTTAAGTTTTTATTTTTAAAAAACGTGCTTGATTATGATGGTGAACGCTAAATATATTGTGCTACGGTATATTACTGTATACGGTATAATTGCATTAAAGTTGCAATTATACCGTATACCGTGACACGGCATATGCCGGCATATGGTGTCGATAGCAACGTCCTTTTTTGCTTGACCAAGTATATCATCTACAAGTTCGTAAATTTTCCGGATAACTTTTCTCGGAAACGACTGCTCATTTGGTTAAAATGCTTTTTTAGGGTCTTACATGGGGGTATATGCCTCTCTTGAGGAGAAGTGGGGAAACTAAAACTAAAATACCTACACCTGGTCCTCTCTTTATTAGCAGTAGAAATACATTTTCTTACATCCTAACTTCTGTATATTCTATCAAATTGTCATGAGTTTGCTAGAGTATGCTCATTTTCAAGTGCTTTCTGATTCTATATGACATTTTAATCTAGAGAACTTTGGAATATGCCTCAATTAAAGTGGCAAATGGCAAACTACATACGTTTAAGCCACACAAAAATGTCATTTTTATCCAGTACTACACTAATATTTTTATAATGTTGTTTAGCATACAATAATCTGTTTATTATCATTCCAATCGATTTTTTAAACAAAAATTGCGTAAAATTATTATGATTTCGTTTTGATCGACATACCGTTGCGGATAATTATCGTGTTAATGTAACAACAATGCGTCATAGCCAAAAAAGTTTTGAGTTTCTTCGGTGGTGGTTTTAACAGTAACACCATTATTTTATTTTTTGTATGTCACTTGACGATCTAGGAACATGAATATGTCAGACTTCTTATCAAATATATTAATAAAAGGTTCTCAAAAAATAAAAATTCATTATAAAATAGGTGTATCACCATATATGATGCACCATACTTAAAAAGGAACGATGCAATGTTCGTTAAAAAAAATATTCTCTGACTAATAATTTAGGGGATGTCTCGGGTGGTAAAAGTTATTACTTTTTATTTTATCTTTATTATTATAAAGTTATTATTTTAATATTAAAAAAGATATCGATAGATACATGAGTCTCTATAATCGTGTTTCCTGAATCATTTGTTTATACTGTATTTGTACGAATGCTATTAGTACAATAAAAATCATATTATTCTTACACAGCGCCGAAAGGTTACCTTCGTGGACACACTCACGTTATCCAAAACGGATCGGGAAGTAAAATCGGTTTTGAAGAAGTCTCCAGATCATCCTGATAAGAAACAGTTTCTTCAAAGTTTTCAACTGACTGCGAAAAACTGTAAAAGTGAAGCAGGTTTGCCAGCTTGTAATACTGGCACTTCTAAACCTGTTGGTAAATCAATATTTGCAAACAACTCTCCAAAACTGGATTACTCTGATGGCAAGAATATTAATAAGGATGAAACTGCTAAAAGTGATATGAAACTCCCATCAAGTCCAACCAAAGTAGCTGTAGGAGTACTAGATGATGGAAATATACCTAAAGGTACAAATGGTTCAAAGTTGGATCTTTATACCTTTCCTAGTCAAACTCCTGCACTTCCTGCAGGAGCGGTTAAGAGGAAATGTCCTCCGGGTTTACCAATTTTGGATATCAAACGACGACGTCAAGCTCAAGGATCATCACCGCGAAAGACACCTCCTATTGCGTTAATAAAATCAAGCCAGAAAGCACCAGATGTAGTGAGCTCCACTAAGATCTGTGGACGAGTTGGATCTGGATCAATGACCGGAGTTATTACCGGAAAATTTACACCCATGCTCTCAAATGACACTAGAAACCTTCTTGATGGATGTGGACTTAATATACCAGCAAGCTTAAGTATTACACTAACTGCGCCTAAATCACCTGGTGGTCCCATCGTTCCAGAACAGTCTGGTTCCAATGATTCGCATACAATTCATGGAAAAGTCAATCCAAGTATCACCTTGAATGACCGATCAGTTGATCCTTTGGTTCTAAAGGCTCTTAAGTCTGGACAAATTAGAATGCCAACATCAACGAGGCCCAAAGTGAAGCCTGGTGAGCCGAAATCTATCACCAAAAAACGGGATCATGATGTGAGAGACGTTTTGGACTTAAGCGGAAAAAAGGGAGAGGTTACCGGAAAGAAAATTGGTATACATCCGCTTCGTATACCGCAACCTGTGTCAAAGCAAAAAGGAAAACCCATTTGTAGAGAAGCAGGACAGCTTGTGACTTTGACAGGAGGTCAAAGATTTTATAGAGCACCTCCAGGTTCTCTCACTCCTGCTGCCCGTCGAGTAGATGTACCCATTCCTTCACGAATGCCGGTATATGCACCATCTTGTCTCACGAGTCCGGGCTCCAATAATTTATCTTCAGTCTTCCCTAGCCTTCAGAGTCTCTATGCGCTCAGTCAGGCTCCAAATCTTCAGCAATTTCAAATAGATTCCAGAATGCAGAATTTAAAAAATGAGGGATTTCCTAGTCCAAGTAAAAGCCATCTTGCTGCACAGTGTCCTCCTGTTAAACCAGCCAGGTCTTCCATCGCTCCGTTAGCGGTTCCGATAATCAAACAAACTAATGGCTCTCCATCTGGACATAGATTTATGGGCAGTACCACGTCTCTACTTAATACAGATACCACTACCGAAGATGTCAATACTTTGGAAATAAAGACAACAACGTGCGCAAGTAAAGATAATCAGTGTCAATCCAGTCCAACGATAATTGGAACAGTAAGGTAACTAGAATTCATCTAATTTTAATAAATTCTTAAATTGTCTTTAATGTGAAGTCCTAGGTTATTGTTATGTAAAATTAATAACATTTTATTGATATACTGTTCACAGTTCCGGTAATATTATCCAAGATGCTGCCAGTCCAAGAGTTTCTTCTACAGCCTCTCCATCGCCTCCACTAAATACCAATAGATCAGCTAATTCTGAAACAGTGTTTGACGAAGAGGAGAAATCTTCAAATATTGTTGAAAAAAATAATAGCATGGAAGAAGTGAGTAGCAGCAAAAGTCCAGCTAGCCCAGATTCTAGTTCTGTTGTAACTGAAATTCTTCCTCTATCTTTCTCAGACCAGGATGTTCTGTCAGATTCTATAACTCTGAAGTCTAAGTCTAACAATGCTTGTATGTCTTAAAAAGTAAAATATTGATATTCCATGGGGGTGAGGAGAGGGGGGAGAGGTAAATAATATATAGGTCATATTTGTGTTATCTCTAGAAGTTAATTCTTTGCGGACTGGTATCGAAATGTTCCCGACAAAATATTTTACTGTTCTGAACGCGTGGCGCTTGATAGACAGAATTGAATTTATAAAAGTAAATCAATGCTAATTGGGAACAGGAACATACTATGAACTATTTACAAGATACTGGAAACAGTGCGGATGCGGATGTTGGTGTGCTAAAACGTTCCATCTAAAAAGGGTTAAGCGACACGTATCGTTGGAGGTTAAGAATTTCATCTAATAAAACATAAAATAGGCCTAGAAAGTTCATTTACAAAGATAGGGGTTATGCTCGTGGCAATAGACTTTTTCCGAGTTGTAAGAACATACAAACTTCTGTAGGATAATAATAACGGAATGAATACTTAGTACTTTTAAAATGCAGTCTATATAGGGAAAGTTATAATATATAGCACACTTTGTATTTCCTATACTCTGTTCATTTTATAGTTTTAAAATCATCATACACATTAGTCTATCACCTAACTGTACTGGTTATTCTATCAAATCTCGATTTATTTCCATCACCGAGTAATGACATCAAAATCGAGGAAAGCTTCGCATTCATTTTTCTCCATTGTTTTCTATTAATTCATCAAAGTATCAGTTTAGCATTCACCTTCCTAATATGTTAGGGAATCTAGACGACTGTCGACTATGTTTATTGGGTACCTTAACACTTTATCTACCATAAGCCTATTAATCGGCTACTCGATGGACAATGATTATCGGTACTAGCGACGAATCCGCGTCGAACTGAGTCGGCCGTTAGTGGCCGCAACTTCAACCATTAGTGGTAGATAAAGTGTTAATTTGAATAAAAGTGTACCAAGCAGAGCTACAATATTATTCTTGAAGACAAAGTTCTGCGAATTTTATGTCAACCCGGCTTTGTTGTCATATAAGTCAGGTGGCAATATGTTGAGAAATTAATACCAAACAACAGAAAATAATGGCTGTAGGGCTTTCCTCATTGCTGACGTCATCACAGAATAACACAATAGCAGCCTTATTATCTTTGCTGTAACTGTTGAAAGAAAATATAATAATGCAAACAATTTTATTACTTTAATAAAATGTCTTTTGGTTTTCTATATAAAAAATTATTTTTGCTGAATATGATTAAAAAGAATGATAAGTCAGAGAGTGTCTTATAAAACTGTTAAATCCGCAATGTGAGTGTTAGTTACTTTATTCAAAGAATCTTGGATTTAATTAACATTCTAATCTGTATTTTAACTCTGCAGTAAGCAATCTTCACTGTTTCGAATTTGTTTACTGTTCTCACTTATCGCTCAACCATTATTCTCTTTATATCATGTTTGACCAATTATAATGAAACGTAAAGTTACCGATGTATCGTTAGCTCAACTTTCAAATTCTTACCATAGCGAATTCATACGTGTACGAAAACTACTATCGGTTTAGAATGGTAGAATGGAGAATGGTGGTTAAGCGAGAGGTAGAAGCAATGGTAAATCAATATACGTAAATTCGACTGTTTTAATAAGAAATATATATTTTTCCATAACTTTTATTTACGTTATTTTTAAGTATCTATGGTTTCATTATTTTGTTTTCTCGGCATTGAAACTTTTGGCAAACAGAAATCAATATATTCATAGGGAAGAAAACTAAGTCTGTTATACTTAACTTACGAGGTTCCTTTTTTTTTTTAATATGAATATTCCATCTTTATAAGAAATTGTATATTACCTGCTTTCTTTATAGTCAGTTCAAAAATATCCTTATCCTTAAAAAACATAAATTCAAAGCTTTTACTAATGTGGTATTAGCAAATCAATATGGTTCAAATTATTATTTTTAAATTGAATCGATTTATGATGGTGTATACTACTTACACAATGATAGATATAAAAATTAATAGAATTTATATTTTTAAAACAGGATGTAAGAGTTAAAGCATTTACAACAAGGCAAATTTTGTTCATAAGAAAATGTGTTTTGGAAAAATCCCCCTATCACTTGCAATATTATAAGGTTCACTCGATTTGGAATTGTGCCTGTAAGTTTAATTATATCTATACATTAACATGATTTTTTTTGCGAATTTGCTGCTGTGAATTACATGTATATTGTAGACTTGTGTTCTAATGTTGTAAGTCTTAGCACAATTAATTCTATGATTTTCTCATTTTCTTATTTTATCATTATATGCAATTTTGAAAGAGAATTTTAAGTGCAAGATCACGATGCTCGTAAACATTTCTTGTGTTTCAAACATATTTTATTCTACACGTTGAATACAGTTTTTCTTAACTTTTTGTATCCAACCACGTCTTTATAAATTCTTGTTCTGGCGTAAGCACTGGAAAAGTTAGTTTAATGATTTAATATCAAATATATGATGGAGATTTTCTTCATCATATACTTTTATCATGTAAAATGCATGATTACTTAACGAAAAATTAGTCTAATTGAAAGTTTAACTATCTTTAACTTCAGACCGTGGGTCTTGTTTTAAATTCCCATTAAATTTTATTCTACCAAGGTACGTGGAGTATATGTTAATTTTCTATACCGTAAAGCCCTGTTAATGCTCATTCTCAGGCTCTGCAATGGTAAACGAAACTGCGCTAATAAGGGTTCATATGATACGGTACGGCGATAATTTTGGCGAATCGGGGAATTACTATTTTACCGAAAACAATAAGTAGGAAAAATGCGCTATATCGAAACAGCATTGAACGGGGTAGCGTTAACAGAAGTTTTAGTGTACAAATATTTGGGACAACTTTTCTTGAAAAACAATTCACATATACTAATCAATTCGTAAAAATTTGATATGCTGCGCACGGAATAATATATTATGTGCTGGATCATTCTCACATAACATCACAAAAATGTAGGTATAAATTCAGTAGTAACTTATTTAACATATAACAATACTTTTCTTTTTATTTTTATTTTTAATATATATTTTTTAATTACTATATTACTGCTGCCATTATTTTGTTTTATTTATTTTTCTAGATTTTATGGCCATACCCATTCAAGTTTAATCTGGTTTATGTAAAATTGATAATTTCATTAAAATAGTTCCCTTTTAAATGATAAGGAAGTTTTTTTGCATTTATTTTAATTTGAAAAAGTCTTCATTAAGCATTATATCGGGTATTTCAGTCGAATAGTAGGAAGTGGAGTTAGCGCATTCCTTTGATTCTTGTGGTAAAAACATATTCCAGCGGTGCTTTTAGGATGAATGACCGGCTTAAAAGTAGTTAAAAAAAAAAGAATAAATAGTAGAACGAAATTTAGTTCCCGGCATTTATAAAAAGATTAAGAAACAAGATTTTAACGTATTTATTTTTTTTTTAAGCGAAGGCTATAGATAGATCACGCAAATCCCGTTCTGTCGCGCCCTGATTTAAACTCAATATCACAGTCATTTAATTCATTAGTATACTAATGTACAAGATAATATAGATTAATTTATGATGTGTTGATTATAGCCTGTGAATATTAATAATTAATATTCTGTGTAGGCGTTGACTAAACAGTCAGGTGAAAAATATAAACAGCAATTTAAAACGTTTCGATTCCTTTAGGAGTCATTAGGTCCGAGAAGACTTTGTTACTTTGAATCTTTAACTCTTAGACCGCCGGCATTTTGAAAGACGAAACATAGTATCTTTTCATGGACATTCCTATATAAATGTGATGTGTACGAGTAATGGCGTCATTCTGGCTGGTTAGGAGTTAATATGTAATTCACACTAATTGTTTAAGAATATCTGAATCCCAGAAGAGGACTGTTAAAGGAATGGAAACGTTTTAAATTCCTGTTTTTATTCTTTATCTATCAACTTGTTCGATAACTACACGGAACATTCATTTGAATGGAGTAATATAGTTTACTGTGAGTCACCTACGGGCTTACCAAATTATGAACGCACTGAAATATTTTTACATAAATTGAGGAACAAGGAATGAGTGAACAAATCGGATCATGCATAAGTATATTAATATATATTTTAAGAAAAGTTGCATTTTTTTTGTTCAATTGTTCAATCACAACGGTACGTGTCATTGCACAGTTTATTTCGTAAATATATCAACGATTCTTGACATATGCATCAAGGAGATACCAGTAAAGAGAGCCAACCTTATAGTTTTTTATTATCTGCTAGTGGTCAGTGGGCGTAGAAGATATGCTGAACCCAACATTGAACTTCAGAAGGGGATTGATTTACTGTATATTTAATTTCAGACACAGAATATATAAGAAGTGACCCTCTATACCGGATCTCCGTAATAAGTTTAAAAAGAATGTAAAGATCCGCAATATTCCATCTGCGGACAGTTTTTTTTTTTAAGTTGGAGGTGAAAATGCTTCACACTCACCTACAAAGGTTAGTGTAGGACTCCTTCGTCACCGACCCTACCTACTAAAAACACCTCCACAGTTGCGCCTACCTATGATGCTGGCACCGCTTTCGCATTAGTTCAAGGTCTATTATGGACAGTACATTAATCTCATTTGTATATCATAGAAATATCAGTAACAAAAACAGTTCATTTTGTTTCATTTTCAGCCAATCATAATATAAAATGTTTAATAATTTTTGTTTAAAATCATTATATTAGTGTTACATTCATTAATTCATTTTAGTTTTTTATTGACGATAACATATTACAGACAAAAGTCAAATTGTAAGAGTGAGTATGATGCGTTGTTGAATGACCATAATGGTGAAAATACTAGAATTTAATATAATGATTTTAGAGGATTTCAAAGTCTTTTTAAAATGGAATTCCTGGTTTTCTGTATTAATAATTTGTGGAATGTCGTTGTACAGTGAGTGTAAAAAGTATTCGTACACCTAGCATTTTCCGCAAATGAAGAGCTTTTCATATCAATAATACAGGTTTGACGAAAAAAAGGCTACACTGTATGATTCTTCAAACATTTCTTTATTTATATATCTGCAAGAATATTCACGATGATTAATTGTTTTGTAGTAAATTAAAGAAAGAAAAACGGATTCAGGAAAACTAGCGCAGAAATTATTCGTACAATAGCATAATGATAATGCAAAAGAATTAATATTAAAAGAATTAATATTTTGTGGGATATCCTTTTGCTTCTATAATAGCCTGAAGTCTCCTAGGCAACGAGTTGTACTAAATTCGTTGTTACTGAAGGGGGAATTTTATCCCATTCGTTCTTAATAGCTATTTTTAAGTTTTCTTTATTAGAAATATTGTATTTACGTATTTTATCACTAAGATAGTCCCATAAATGTTCAATAGGATTGATGTTAGGTGACTGTGGAGGAGTGGGAAGATACTTTGGAGTATTGTAAAGGAGCCATAATCTGGTATTAAGGGCAGAATGTTTTGGGTCGTTATCATACATGAATATAAAATTATTTCTAATTCCCATTTTTTCAGCACTTACAATGAGATGATTCTTCAGAATATTTATATAAGCTTTATGGTCCATTGTCCCTTCAATAAAACACAATTCCCCAACACCGGCAGCACTCATGCACCCCCACACCATGACAGATCCACCTCCATGCTTTACCGTAGGACAAAGATTTTCCTTATTAAGCTCTGTATTTTTTTTCCTCCACACCA
>JARQTI010000644.1:7476-24663 GCA_030142655.1 Trachelus tabidus
TATTAGGCCGCCATATTGGATTTTCGAATTCTGCCAGATCGCATCTTAAAGTGCTTGGAAAGACAAATTTTTTAAGCCAAAAATCAGTGTTGTAAGTGTCTCCAAATTTTGGCGGGAGCCTTGATCGATTTGACGTGAAACGTCCCATATATAATTTCAAACATAAAGTGCAGGCGATAGCGTGCAGGAAAGAAAAATAGAAAGACGTTACGGTATGCAGTAATAGGAAAACAAAGTACTAAAAGGCCGCTTTTACACTTAAAATCGAGAAGTATTCCTTCTCCTGTTGGCCCTTTGTCTCTTGTTTTATCTCCTTTCCTGATTACCTTTATTCGTTCTAACGTTCAAAAACTGTCCGAGCCATAATATGTGAAGCGTAGCCACATTCCGTCCGCAATGCATTGCAGCTTGCTGCAATTCACTGGCGGCACACAAACTGTGCAAAGTCGTAAAATCCTACCAAGGACATGCATAAAGGCATCTACGAGGCGTTCTACTTTCCTACGATGCGATTTCCAGCTGCAGCTTTAAGGGGTCACATACGTTTTTCATTTTACAAAGAAATATTTTTTCCTATTTTCACAGATACATTTTTTCAGATCATTTTGAATAGACTAAACTTCGAAATTCGAATTATTTCCGCGGTTAGAGCCGTTTGAATAAAATAAGTAATGTACCCCGCTGTGCATCTGAAAACAAAATTTTTCGAAACGTAGAGTATCCCAACTTCTTAATGTTTTATCCGATCGACTTCAAATTAGACATCAACATTCACAATAGCATTGCGCCTCGAATCATAGGAACTTCTTTCTTTGTTAAGATTAACCATTCACTAAAAATCGCACTTCTCATCCAAGAATTATTACTATGAAGAATAAGAATTCTTACATTTTTTTTGGAACAAACTAGACGAGCCAAATCGTGCGCATAGATCTCATTCCGCGAAGAAAAGGCCCTAAAGAGCATATGTTATTTTTCAGGAAATAATTAATAATTTTATTCAAAGCAAACTTTTTTTTTTAAAAATCGAGTACCTTTCGTTGAACAAAAATGTATCCTTCTCGAGTAAGTAATACTTTCCATTCAAGAAATTCCTGAAATTGCTCATTTTATGGGATGAGAAATTTATATGATCCCTTAACTCCTTTGTTCCTGGGCAGATCCAAGCAACACAAGGGAAAAGCGAATATCACGATATACAAAGTATGCAGAACCTCCGGCACATCTCTAGGAAATTCACCTCCGGGAAACGTCTACGGAGAAGTATCTTACTGCTGTGAGTTAAAATATTCCTCCTCGTGATTGCTGTGCCATTATTATTAAAATAAGCCAGTTAAACTGCAAGCACTGACTACATTCTACTATTTTGTATACAGGATACAGCGCTACCGAAGAATCTCTCGTTCCTTTCTGCAGTTTTATAGCAACCGGGTTCAACATTGCGCCAGGCCTTGGAGTTATGGCTATTACCTTACGGAATTACATTCCGATATCACGGAAAGAATATTTCTGGAGAAACTTAAAACTTCTTCAAGACATACAAACTGTCTTTAACTCTATGCCTCTAGGATTCGCTATTACGAAATACAATTTCGATTGAGAGCACGCAAACAAGTGGTAGATTCGCATTGACCAATAGGTTCTCAGATGGAGAGACTTGCGCGTTCAGACCCTCGTGCAATGCTTAGCAGGAACCAGTTTTTGTAGGACTCCTTCTCGCTTTCAGTTTGGTTCTCCTCCGCAGAGAGAAGAGCGAGTGAGAGAATCAGGAATGGAAGAAAGGATAAAAAGCAATCGTGCCTTTCCGCTTGTTGGCCGGATAACACCGCAAACGCCTGTATAAAGCTGCAAACTCGTAAACAGGTGTTTCCTCAAGATAGAATATTGTACTTGTATAATAGTACACTCTTTCGCAATACAGACAGAGTCCTTATTGGTTAGAACTTAGTTTTTCAAGGGAATAATGTTATATCTTTGAATACCTAAATAATTAAAGAATAATTTTAATAACCTTGTAGGAAATACGATCCTCTTCTTGAGTTGGAAATGGAGGAGAATTTGGTCCTGACGTACTTTCAGCTTCCGTTTCGGCTGGCTGAAAGTCGACCTCGCTGCTCCACGAATGCCGCCTCTTCAGGTCCCCTGCAAATGAAAAGATAAGAAGGTATTACTGTAACGATTGTATCTTTTTTATAGGTATCCGATGCTTGCTACTAATTGTAAAATAATTATTGTCGTACCGTACAGAAAGGATTTACCGAGTGCTCTACTGCCAGGTAATTCTCGTTCTGATACAAGAGGCGGTTGCCTTTCACCGTCGATACAAGAAGCACGAAAAAGCCACGAACATATGTCTCTATAATCGTGATTTTATTGGCGGCGATTAAGAGCCATCGGATTTAATTGGGTCGGGTTAATTAAGTTTGTCGCTATCATTCATCTCTGCAAGCGCGGCTTAATGCGCCTTGCCAACTCGAGCGTGTCTGACAAAACTGGCTGCTACTACTTTTTGCATCGCTTACTCTAGCCTGCTATCGATAGTTGCCTACGGGACTTTTCCTGTTGCCAGTAATACATAACAGCGAGTATTTTGAAAATTTTATCGTACAGAATATCTTGGATAATTTTACAAAATATTGAATTCAAAAAAACTATAGAATCTATAAGAAGCCTATTATTTCTCTGATCTTATTAAAGTTCACTTAATACTACTCACGGTTCCTCCAGTGTGACAGATTGGTTCAGTACTGTAAGTTATTGACAGCAATTAAGAAAGTTTTGGAATCAAGGGAAACAAAAAAAATTTATCTTCAGTCGATTATATACATATAATTGAATATGAAATATTTACATGAACTTGTAGTGTACTTTCGTCTAAAGCACGAGCAGGGTATTAAATTAGTATTGCACTCCAATGCAATTGGAAGGACAACAGCAATATATTTGCCACAATAATATTGCGAATACCTTGCAAGAAAGAAACTTGAAGAAAAGAGACAAGAAGAGAAAGGGAGAAAGAATTTGAGTATCTCGTTCATACGGTGGCCCAACAGCTATAAAACGTAATGAATGCCAATTTGACACGCGTTTTGCGAGAGTTACGACCCTCGGTTACGGGAACATTCGAATGGTGATATAAATGCCAAACCCTAGATCGACTGGATGGATCGAAAGTACCAGATACGATGCCTGGTGAATTTAATCGAAATTGGATTTACCTGAATCAATCAATGTATCGTTGATTGGTGTCAATGACACGGAGCTTCGAGATCGGAAAGTACCGTTAGTTATCACTTTGTGCGAATCGATGGATCATCCTGATATTACGTGGAGAAAACTCCGCGGCTTCGACGTGCCGATCATCCGATCGATTCGATCGTGTTCGATCACCGCTACTCCTGTCATTTTCAATCATCGACTGGATCCTCATAGCGTCATCGAGGTGTTAAGACCTTAGCTGCCCTCTCGAGATCCTCGCCTTTTTACAGTGCGCCGATCACATAGAGTCACGTGTCGACACGTGACAACCTCAGTGACAACTTCGCCGAGACACGCGACAGAATGTCCACACTGGACACGTGCACGTACTCCAGGAACCACTCTCTATGTCACACACCAGGCAATTCCTCGAGAAGCTTCTTCGTTTTGATAAAGTTTTATTGAGTCTCTCGTACGTTTTGTAAAATCAATTACACCTCGTTTTACTGTCATTTTCAAATTTCTTATTTCAAGTGTGTATCCTGTTGGTGATTCTCATTTAAATATTTAAGTTATCACGTTTCCTTCAACAAAATTCAAAAATGTTATGTTACAACTTTATTTATAAATGTTTGTCATAAGTGAAAAATGGACCTTTGTAAACTGAAAAATGTTGTTAACGATATCCTCTTGACTATGTAGGAATGATTCGCGCACAAGGATTCTTTGAAAGATGATGCTGATCTATCAAGATGCAGGGATGCTTTGTTGTTTTCAATGGAGGGCCAGGTTTCGATGAGGAATACAGGTTCACTCACAGGTGCAGCTGTGGCTAGACTAAAGGATGAAGTGGAGTTGTTGGATGCAAGACTCTAGGCGAAGAGAGAGGCACAAGGTGCCTTCATTGGCCCCACGTTCCCGCGCAAACACCGTGGCCAATCACAATTGGCGAAGAAGGTAATTGTTAGGTACCAAGAGGTATCAAAATGGAGGGGAGCCGTTGCTTATTTTAAACACGGTTCTCTTCGAATAATTGGCATCTACCATCCTCTGGGGTATTGTACCTTACTCAGTCAATCGAGCGGATAAGTGTCTATCGTCTAGTACCCTTCGAAATACCAGTACCGTGTAATAATCATCTATCCAATCGATTATCAGTACGCCAAAAAATCGTTAGCGTCAATATATGTACAGTTCTTTATCACTTTTGGAAACTTTTTCAATCTTCAATAGGATCTTTACCAATTTTTAATAGCTTTGACTTGCAGGTAAATGAAGAATAGTCTGACATTCTTTCACGTTTTCTTCACCCACATTGAGTGGCTCAAGGTTAATAGACACCTTGGCTCGTGGAACCGTTACCATTCTGCATGTCCAATACATTTCCTAGAGTCCAGACTGCTTACTTGAAGTAAGTATTCACGCGTACCGCATGTTCGAGCTTCGTGGCTCATACCATATGTGTGATGGCAGCGAATGCAATGCCTTAGTAGAAACTGAATGAAGAGCCTGGAATGCGAAGAAGTGGATAATGAATATTCAAGAATTTGTAAGGAATCTTCCCACCTAAACACAAGTACAAAGTATCCGATTAATGGTAGCTGCATCCGATCTTCATCCTCTTACTTACAAGTCGATGAAGTCTTCTCTTTTTGGAAAACGTTTAAATCGGATCACCTCAAAGTTCCTTGAAGTCTGCACTCTTGCTATATACCACGTCGGAATCACGAGTTTTTCGCAAGTCTCGAATCGTTCCAAGAATTCCTTGCAGAGGATCGTTAATCTACAGCTGGTGCGTGCAAAAAGCTCGTCCACTCGAGGATTACACAACGTTCCTTGAATTTCCATAGCTAGTGGATAGACCTCGAGGGCATTCCGCTCGGTCGGGCGTACTAAAGGGGAATTGGAAGCGAATATGTGGAGGTGGATCTAAAGGTAGTGAAGGTTCAAGGGCTGGAAGGGAGCCAAAGAAATAAGGTAGGAGGAGGGCCCTACGACCTCTGACCCTCTTGGGAACCTTGTAAGGCCCTCAGGCTTAAGCACGGCAATCTGTCGGGCTACCCGCCCCAAAATACTTATGGCCCATGAGATCCGTGTAATGAGGCGAACTGGCCCACGAACTTTGGACCCCTACGTAACCATAGAGACCTTATAATTAATTCAGGATCAACGTGTCCAATTCCAGTTATATTCTTTTAGCGAGCCAATGATTTAATTTCTTCATTATTCCTTTATCAAATTATCAATTATTTATTTCGAAAGTAACACTCGTATGCGAATCAGATTATTTATATTGTAATACCGTAAAATTCGACACCTCGAGATAAATCATTACTCAAGATCCTCCTGTGTGAATCATACTGCTCTTCCGCGTCATAATTCTGTACGATGGCCCGCCATTCACAATGCCTGAAAATTCTTCGCGCTTGAGTTAGCTACGGCGAATCGGACGGGGGCCTCGTGGGCCATATTTTCGCCAGGACGCCCGAATTTAAGACTCAAAGAAGCGCAGAGAGCATACAAGCGTGTAATGGTGATTGAATGCGGCTAATGGTCGTCCCATACGCGACTTGTGCCCCTTTGAGATATACGTTATGCACCAACGCATAGCATTACCACGTAGTGAACAATCAAGTATAAGGTTTCCCTGTGACAGTGAAGGGTTATATAGTAAAACAGCCATCCTTACACTGTGGACAATGACGAGTAGCGGTATCGATGATTTCATCGAATTCTCATATATTCCTCGAAACGCATTCAAGATTCATCAAGCACTCTTAAAACCTTTTTCTCTATGCGGACAAAACATCTGCGCAAGCTGTGGCAGCTCTTTCACTTAAGAAACAAAAATAATTTTAATAGCCGGTGTCAGCTGGTGGTCAGATGACTCCCTCTGTTAAATCCCCATAGGCACTATTTAAAGAACTGACGACAAGCAACGTCAACGATATCACCGTGGCAAATCCTTGTAAATGCTGCAACGTCGTAAATTACATTCCGTACGTTGTTGACTGCGGTAGTTTAATGTACCGCAGCACAATCAAGAGAAACACACTGGTCAATTATTGTGGAACCCACGCAAGTATATAATCGCAACGCAGAAATAATCAGCCAGAAATATGCAATTGTGCAGAAAAATATTACGCAGGATAATGGATGAACAATGTTCCATTCCGAGACAGTTGAACTTGACGTCTCACTAACGTCTCTACGATTCGCGTCTTATACGGTACAGGCTTCTTCCCACTGTATGTTGGACCGATAGGTACAGTACAGTGCAGAAAGGATGGTATGGTTTTACATAGAAACATACGTGTCTTATATAATACTGGAATCTTACCATCGGTCCTATAGCTCACTGTACTACGTTAACCATAGGGTTCTAATTGGATAAAGGAATCCGAAGTTTGCGCTTGGCTAGAAAGTGCGTCGGTATAGACGATGGCACTACGATAGTCTCTTATTCCGTAGCTATGGATAGATGGAACGTTACGTGCCTGGTTGCACCAACTAGAGTAACTGCCCTGGTCGTTAAGTTAACGACTAAGGTTAACGTCGCAAATTCCAACGATGGTACGCGGTGGAACACGTGTTTGAGGATCGAGATCGACAATGCGGCGATTCGGAAGGACGAGAGAGGTCTTAAATGAGACGTTTAAGAGGCTGATTTAATTTATACTCACTGCCGTTCACGCACCGCATTTCTTTTCCTTAGGTGGGACCGAGGAAACACAGGTTATAGGCATTCCGGTTTATCATTGATCAATGCTGCTATATATATAAATATATATATGTATATATATCGATAGCAGATCAATATCGTTTTCATGTATGCATACAAGTGTACGCGTCGCCATTTTGTCTCCCCGATCTTTCCACGAAGTGCCGTAAGAAAGCACGTAATGGCGCTCCGAATTGAAGATAATTTCTCTGCCAAATTGACAAGTGGTACACCCCAGGGCTGTAGGGAATTACCGCAAATGAAAAGTAAATTAAATGGTACCTTTAACGGACGATAATCACCGCTCTGTCTCCCGATGTTCTACGGTATAGGTATACATTTATTGCTTATGGAACTGACAGTCCTCCAAATTCACCATTATTAACTCCAAAGTATAATAATCCTCGTACAGTTTATGAACTTTCACAAGATTCTGAAAGCTTATTTCCGGCATATTTCCATAAACAAACATTTCTTATCTTAATCTTATTTCATATCTTGCCCGTTGATGCAGATTCCATTTTCTGTTCAAAGGAGCAACTTACAAGAAGTAGTGCACGTGTGTATCACGAATATTCATAAATGCTTAACAGTTATCCGGAACACGACGCTGCTAAAATTCGCGAGTGTAAAAGGGCACCTTTAAAACCGTTAGCGTACACCAATGGTCGTAAACTTAGTAAGCATGAAAAGAGCTCACAGGAACGGCCATTCAAGGTTGAATTTGCCGTTTTCACTGGGACATAAAGCAGTCCGTAATGCTTATGGCCTTTAAGCCCGTTTCACAGGTTTCTACGGCATAGAATATGTTCACGGGTGAGGAAGCTCTGCGAGCCGAACATTCTCGAAGAACTTTTACTCGGTGTAAATTTTTATCAAAGTTTCTTTTCTCTTCTTTCTCGTTCTCTGGTGGTTAAGGTGTAATACATAAGTATCCGCTATCGGCTTCCATTCCTTGCGATCGTATGCCAAACGTTACTATGGCGTCGTTTTTCTTAACTAACGATCGCCCCTGCAATAGTGCGGAGCCTCTCTTTTGCCACTTATACGCCTGTAATGGAATATAAATGTAAGGCATATACAGATCCCTGAACGCATATAGATATACCATATTAATTACAATGATTTCCTGCCACTTATACTCATCCGAGATTCAAATTATAGATATCCTCTCGCGAGTCTGAGAGAGCGGGACCCACGAGTGAAACGAGATTACAGGGTGCGCGAGGTTGCATTTCGGGAATCAAAACCACGTCATGGCCCTCGGGGGTCATGGGTCATCCCCCGAAAATTCCCCCAATGAATCGAGATACCCTCGAGATTGCATCTCGATCGTTTCCAGTGGATTATACTTGGATATTGCAACGTGGAATCATATGGGCGTATTAAACGATGTTATATAATATCTATATAACATATGACAGGTTCGAGGTTCGCTTATAACATATTATAGTTTAAAGTATAGGAAATCATATTCGCTGATACTTCAACTTATTTCAGTATAGTAAAGAACTTTCGTTAAGAACTTACTTTTTTTGCAAAACAGGCATTATTGCATGTGAAGATCTCTGTTATGTTTTCTTTTAGTATTATCAGTTAATGTATCCTAATCTAAACAAATTTCGAAGTTAAGTCATTCCATACCGTGGGATCATCGCATTTTGCCTCTTACGATATTCTGAACAGGGCACGACGTATGTATCATGAGAACCCATGGAATTCCCATGGTATCTTTGGCAGTTGTAAAGCGGCCATTTCGCAGCTAAATTATTGGCTGAAACAGTTCTGAATGTATGCTCGTGGCGATACCCTAATGACTGGCAATAGCAATGATCAGTATACCTCGATGATTTCTCTCTAGATATCTTTAAGTATCACCAACTAATTATACGACCATTTAATGTATCCTATTAATATCGCATAATGCTTATAATTACAATGAATCCTTTCTTTATCTCAAAGTACTTCTAATCTATGATCGATATTTCGAGAAAGTATACCTAAATTGTTTCATCCCCTAGTGAAAATGGCTCAACCATAATCTATTTATACATATGCATGCACACCTACCTTGTGCCTTCCGTCTTTGATATCACCGTTGAGAAAGGAAATACGAAATAATTTTTCTGCAGACTGGTCCGAGGCTACTTTACGAGCAGCATAAATCACGACGGTGCACATGAGTGTGAGTGGGCGGAACCGCACGGTACCACAGCGAAACCATAAATCTGATACATGTTCATTGTGGTGGCCGAAGTCATGGTAGAGTCAGGATACGCATCGGGATCAGTGCTCTAGAATGTTTTTGGTGGGACCAAACAATGGAGGATGCTAAACATGAAATTGTTTGCCACAGAAATACTTGAAACGAATACACAATTTTGAATTTGAAGTATGATGCAATTATAAGGAATTTCCGTGTTAAAATATACCAGCATTAAAGGAACTTTAATATGCGGGCAGTACCATGTTACCCCCATTGGAATGAAGACGTCAGGTGTGAAAATACGGCAAGGATGCGAAGTTGCTTGGCTAAAAACGTAAGAGGAATTCATTCAGGAGCTCTGAGAAAGGAGCCATAAGGTAAGGAGACGATATCGTCTCTGTCGAGAGATATAAGCGGCCTAAAACTTCACCCGCTTCGCATATTTTCGGCCCGACGAGAGTCAAATTGGCTTCGTGCTCGAAGAGTAATTGCGAGATGCGAGATACGGGATACGGCCGCTTCGTAATTTTCGCCGTCCCATCTGGCCAGTAGTGAACTTTATTCGGATAAGGCAGCTGTATCACGCATTCACTGCTCGTAAATTATAATAGACGAGTTTTCCACACGAAAATATTTTGTATATTACATGTAATTGAAAATTCATGTCGGCATATATGTTCACGTATGTAGATTATACATATATGTTAAACAGATGCAAAACCTAGGAAATTTTTCCCATTTTTATATGTGGTATATATTTATTGTAATTTTTATATAAAAATTTACATTATTTTTGCATTAAATATATACAAATTATATGTTAAATAGATTTGTTTATATGAGTGGACATAAACTGCATAGTGAAAAAAGATCGTCCGGTAATAAAAAAAAAACTCAAAGAGGAAGGGTTGAGGCGTGCGTGGGAGACACATTTGCTCGCATACAATATTTGTGTATATAAGTATGCATGCACTATCGATTAGTATACATATACACAGAAATGAAAAAGCAGAATACAATTAATTATTTTTATTTAACACAGTGCGATGAATTGTTAAATAAATATACGAATCAACATTGATAGTATATTGTGTAAGGAGGGCCGAAACAAGACCATTTCTTCACTAGAGTGAAGTAGGCTGCCCGAGCCGTCGATGAGGGTTGACATCACCCAAAGTCTGAAATCGTGTTTTATCTCGTGTATTTTTTCTACTTTATTTTTCATGATTACCTACATTGAAATCAAGTTTCAGCATCAGCACCCAGTCAGTAGCAAGTTAATTTAAGGCTAATGATCCGGGAAACTATTAGAGTATGCGTAAATTGTTATGATTGCACGGTTAGAACTGTCACTAATGAAAATCAAAAAAGTAAACGGAAGTAACTAAAAAACAAACGACAAAGTAGTAGGGCGTAAATAAACATTGAATTTGACTTACAGCGGATAGAAATACAACAATTGCTTCTGTCCGCTGACTTAAAGCATCCGTTATTTAAGCCCCCTGCTAATGATTGTCCGCGGCATTGGCCTGAAATTAGCTTCTTTCGACTGACTGTGGAAACACTGAAATTTCAATTTTCCATACAGGTGTCATGAAAATAAGCATGTTACACATACATGAAATATACGCAACGTATGTGTTAATACATGTATATTTAATATGTAGGCCACAAACATTTGCCTCATATACATATAGATCAATTTATGCGTGTAAATATATGTGAAATATATCCAACCTATATACATAGGTATATGTCCTGTATCACATATATTATTTATAAATTATTTTCGTGTGGGTTGAGAACGTGGAAAATTTATATAAATATTTTTAATTCATAATTTTATTCCAGGAGCTATAAATGTTGAAGATAAAATATTTTCCTGCTCTTCCGCTCATAACCATCTAGCTCCCATATTTGAAGTGAAATACAACCCAGTTCTACGTGCACCAAGTAAACCTTTTCGTTAGCCCTCGTCTCGCATGTGGTTTCAATAGAAATTGCTTGAATTAACTTGTCGAGTTTTTATCCGATCTCTCCCTGGTATTATCATGGTGGCAGACCATTAAAATTTATGTTCAAAGTACATCATGATAAATGATGCGAAGTTATGCAGTTTGTGGGGTTCGCGTGGTTGTTACACCGCCTGTTCTTGAGAAGCTTATATCCATAACACACTCTACATGTTTCTACCCATTTTTACAGTACACATACAGTGTCTAATTAGGTCATATATCAACGAGAAGAACAAACTCTCGATCTTGATAACTTTAATAATTCGGCTTACTGTGTCAATGTGCACTGACACGTATGGGATATGAAACTGGTAGCCTTCATCCATAGATTGCAATAAGGAGGTAACAAGACGTACACAGAGATTCGAGAGAAGTCGTCAACTTGTAGCAAGTTAATAGTCATCCTGATGATCATCCACGTCCTCTTGGTGGGTGGTAAGGACGCAGTGCACACCATATACAGAAATCCCAAGATATTCCAACACGTGATACGATCTATCCGTGAAGATGTATAAACATAATCGCTAATCGCCGGCCGGGTTGTAGTAGTCGTTATAGAAACACAGATCTACAGGACGATTCAAGTTAACTCAACTAGACCGGCACACCATTTAAACCAATTATCCGCTTCCGGGAGCGATGTCCATCTACATAGAATTCATTCGTAATTCGAATCACGAACGCGAATAAATTCTGAAAGAAATTACTTTGGTCTATAAAAGACCCGTTCATAAACCTAATAAAACGAGTACGGTATTTACATGTCAGATACTGTGAGACTCCAGCCTATTATTTCTATTTGATATTCATCCACAAATATGTAGTCACCACTCCTTAATGCTCAATTGATTTCTATGGATATGCCATCCGTATACATGACTTTATATCAAAAGTTGTATCCATTGCATCCACATCTTATCTATAGAAGTATCCATTATCCTGTACGCGATCGGGTAAGTTCGGTTGTCATCGGATCCGGCACGATTTGGTGAGGTTATCATAATGCGCATGCGCATCGTTTACCTTTAGCACAAGATCGACACAAGATTTTTCTTCAGTCTCACGAATAGCGTACTACTTACAGCAAATCAATTTCAGCGATACCTACCCCTTTCACGAATATATATATGTATATATGTATATACGTGTGTATTCGTTTTCTACCAGAGATTTTACATCGTGTCCTGCTGAGCTGACTATGTTTTGTCTCGCCTCGGGATACGATACAACTCCCACTCCGACAAGAATTTACTCGGCGAGATGCACGACGCCATGCAAGTTCGTGACCCGAGCTTTGTCATGCGGCCACGCGACAACGCCACAACACGACAGGACAACCTTTCCCTACCACTTTCTATCGCTGTGGGGTCTCTCGCCAGTGGATAAACTTCTCTGCATTTTGAGGTTATCGAAATAGCACTTGCATCCATGAAGAAGGTACCCATTGGTCTTTTTTTTTTTCGAGGAATCGAGTAACACGGCGCGGAGGCTTGTCCTCATTTTTCACGGTTCGTTTACTAGTGAGGCCGGTATTTGGGTATATGTCTTATTCTTGTTTTTCTCTGGCATTTTTTATTAAAACATTTTTTTTTATTTCCATCTCCTTCCTCGTCATCTTCCTTACGGTATGTTTATATACGAGCTTTAAAAAGAAACTCAAAGTGGAATTTTAATTGACAGCTTCCACCGGGTAGATGGAACAATTTGATCCGCAGCAATTAAATTCCATTAGTCAGATGGAATTCCTCGTGAACATCGTGCACTTTTTTTTTCGTGCGGGAGAACGAATAGACCAGGGACGAATATCTTCTTGGGCGTTTGGTGCATCGACCATAAAGCATTTCTTATCTGATTGTAGACCGAGTCGTAAAATATTTTAAGCGTAAACTACACCCGGCGATGAGTTTCTTGATAAAAAAATAAGTGAATACTTGACTGCGCTACTCTTAGTAGCGATGTTAATGAGAAGACTCGGTGATTATTGTAGCACTAATAGGAAACATCTACCATTAAGATACACTTGCTTCACCGAACATCTCCTTTTGCTATTTTTTACTTGATTAAAACCTTATTTAAAACAGTTATTATTTATCTAATAAATTACTAGACGTTACTTTTGAAAATTTGACTCAGCCAGGAAACATGCGACGACCATCAAGATAATCACTAATTAAGCCCAAAGCTAGTTAATTACTTATCGCATCGAAATCCGTTATCCTCATATTCTCAACGCTACCAGCGTGATTCCAAAGGATCCATAAGTCGAAGATAATAGCGATTACATGGGACATATTAAGTCGTACCGGTTCGTGTTTGCGTTATCAACTAGATATTCGCTCCTATGGAAACGGTGTACGACAGTCCTCAGCGATACGGTCGAATGCCTAGCCCATGTTAGTTCACGTTAATCCTGTTTATCATTCTCATGGAAATTCATTATTAAACCACCATATCGTAGTCTATTTGTACTCTGATTATTCTCGACTGTATGGTGAGCTGTGATCTCCATTGATATCAGTCCCGAGTTAACACCAAATCAACATTGACCATTCTTTTTGACCGAGATAAAAGTATTTTTTCGTTGATCTTCGATTTTTCGATTAACTTTTATCTAAAAAAATTTAGAATTATGACCAAGTCATGATTTGCGAAACCAGACCGCTTCCACGTCCCAAGGATTTATTTCGCAAATTAACAAGAATTATCATATTCCTCCCATAAACTATAAGAGCAAGCTAACGAGTCATTAATTTCAATGGCTAAGAATCGTGTTCCATGCGAAGATAAAAGGACGATCCCGCAGGGTACATAGTATGTACCTACGCCTTCGATGCCGATCTCCTTGGCGATCGTCTCGAGTAGCGTCGTGACTATATCGCCATTGAAAACCCGCCTGCAACTTGCCCATGCCTCAGTAAGAGACTCGCATCGAATCCATAAGCGCGACAATATGATCACAAAGTGCGTTTACATTTGCTAAGAACGAAATAATTGCAATTTACGAGCATTCGTATGATCACTTTTGCCTCTTGTAAGAATCTCCCACGAAAAGTCGCCCACGTGGAGACACCGCATAAGGCAAAGTAAGCCGCAATGATCAGAGCATTGAGCAACATAATATAGTACACCGAACTCTTTAGTACGACAGCCATCTTCTTTTACTTCAAATTGTACATCCTGTTCGGCGATACAATGAGTCTCATATATTTAACCGGGCCTGCTCGATCGATTCTAATCCAGTCACGAAGCTTGATGTTGTTTTGACACGCTGCCTGCTAATTACCAGGATTATATTCTAATTAGCATGATAATTAGCCAACGTCGACAGGTTTAGGACTTCTCAGCTCCATTCATGCGCCGCCGTACCACTTGCGGGAACCGTTCACAGTTTTTTTTTTTATCTGCATTTTTTTAAATTTTAATTGAATACTAGTTTACTCAGATATTTTTATATAGACGTATACTTATACACTATATAGAAAGTCATAGTATACCTCGATTCCATAGAAGCGACTCGATATAGAATTAATACATCAATTAATGACTACCTACGGGCTGCGGCACCAGTCTTTTAATATTCAAATTATTCATGGCATTTCGCAAAACCCCAGAAGAAATAATGATAACAGATATCATATATGTATACCTATATAACATCCATTATACTTATTAATACCGTCCGGTATGGCAAATAGCATGATGGCATTTTTTTCGCTTTATATTCGCGACTGAAAAGATTTACAATTAGAATCCAGTCTCGCCCTCCTTGGAGAAATAAAAACGTAATTTGGGGTTTACTCGTGGACGTTTCTGTTCCCACGCCTCTTCCGCGGATTGGCCGACCTCGGCACGCGAACTCCAGACGTTAACCAGAACCTTTTTGCTAATCGTTTTCTTACGTGTACGGATAATTAAAGCATTGCGAAATATTCGATCGATTTTTTCAACACTATACTCTCACTATTGCCCTACAATAACTTTGTTGATTTTGACAATTTTCTTGAGCACATTTAATTGACTTTCAAGAATAATCTATTCCGATAAGTCCAGTAGAGCATCCTTTTATTAATCGGTTCCCGTGATGGTGCTCTCAAGCTAAGATGCAATAACCCGATAGGCTTTTCTTCGAGATCCTATGATTCATGACGACTCGACGACCCACGTTAATAGAAGGCAAGCCTACAAGAAGTCAGGATAGTTTAAAAACCCCAAGAGGAAACTGAAAGCATTCCAATTCTTTATATATTAAACATATAGGCGGTGCACAAGTTCGATGTATTTCTTGATAGATCTTCATCAAGGTACACGTGTCACTGCATAAAATATTATTTTGTTAAGGATTGCGTTGCTTACGAAATGTCAAAAAAAAATACATTGAACTCGTGGACCGACTATATGTACGAGTATATACTGTACTCTCCATTTCCAGCAAATTCTCTATCGGATATACTATATCAGATCGGATATACAAAATCAGATCCCCGAATCCTATATTATATACTATGCGTTCCAGTCAGGCCAAATGGGAAGCATTTGAACAGCTGACCAACCTGTCCTAGACGTTTTAGAGTTTTGTGCACTCTAAGTACGGATAGAAATCTGGTGGCGCATCCCTTACCCGATAAGAACGCGCATCATTTTAGAATTTTATAAGCGACTGGAACTCATGCGGATTCTTACTCGTTTCTACTAATAGTAGAAAATCAGCCTTCCTCTATTCACGATCCTTACTCCATTCGGAATCTATTACCAAAGCCATTTCACGTGTACCAACCGCTCATGGGATTGCTGGTACGTTTGTAGTTTTCTCTATCCGCATTTACTGGATTCATGATATAAGAACACGGTACGTATGTATATATTCTTCCATTTCAATGAAGACTCCAGCCCACTTTTATACCATACGATCCTTCCAGGTAACTCGAGATTGTCAACTGAGCGAATTCAGAATGTAAGACCTGTTTTCTCCGCGCTGTTGGTACGACCAAGAAAATGGAAATAAGCTGTGCATCTCTGAGAATTCGTGAAACATTACTATGCGAATTCATCATATCATCAGTTGGGAAGAAACTTAAAGGATTTTTACGTTTAATTTAAAAAAACTCGATCTTCAAGTGCCTGTGAAAGATAACCTCCCATTAAGACATCCATATAAATTGCTGTAAAATCCAGTGCAAACCTTAGAGATACTCCAACAAGGATCTCTCCTGCCATCGGAGTAACCTTCGCCCAGGTTGTATGCAGATCCACGTCCATTTGTATTAATAACCAGCATCTCCAGTGCTGCAAGCCTCCCTGATCCTCAAGGTCGCGTGAGGTTAAGGCGTCTTCAACAAGGTATTCGTGGATGCTGCTATAAGTACGTTCTTTACTAGTGACTGTATCCACCCAGAAGTTCAAGGAAGCGAAAGTACGAGCTGCCGTGAGTCGAGATTATTGTTTCTCGCTTCTATATTTACCTGTAACTATTATACGACCTTGGCAAAGCGTCACTCCATTTTTCACGATATAGAGGAGAAGAATGATTGAAAATTCCAGTCAAAAGTTACTCGATATTCCTTAGAATATTAAAGCGACAGGAAAATCAGAGTCTCGCAAGAAGAAACCAGGATTAATCGGACAAGCATAAATCACCAAGATCGTTCTTGGAGGTTAGAACTCCTGTTCTGGGATCGGGTGTATAACTTATAAGAAGGATGCACAAGCGGCAGTGATATATAGCCGCGAGATCCCATTGTCCGTGACTAAGTTCACGGCGACAGGCCACCACGCTACAAGATTCTTACCCGTATTAATTACAACGTTCGGGCTTCGTACTTCTTATTGGATTTAACGGAGGGTAAGGGGCGGATGAGTGTTTGCTCTTGGGGTACGATCGTATGACACAAGCTTTCTTTATTCTATGACGCACTTACGATACCTACCTCTCTGTGTGTGTTATGTTTGTGTTTATAGATCTATACAGGGTGTTTCTTAAGCCCCGGACAAGAGACATACCGTTAGATCCGGCGTGGAAAAATAAAAATAGTTGCGTCAACAAAATTCAA
>JARQTI010000644.1:24763-47747 GCA_030142655.1 Trachelus tabidus
CTGAGGAGTAGTCACCAGTTCTCAAGCACTTATGATTGGCTAACTTTAACCCGTAATGATTAATAAACTAATAAAAAATTTTGAATTTTGTTGACGCAACTATTTTTATTTTTCCACGCCGGATCTAACGGTATGTCTCTTGTCCGGGGCTTAAGAAGAACCCTGTATATGTATACTCTTATTCGTCTGACTCGTACCGGCTTCATACCTCTTTCTACCTTTTTCTTACCCAGAGACCATTACACAGGAATCTTCTCGATAAAATTTACAGGCTACCTAATCATTGGGTACGTACCATTCGGAGCTTGTCTGCACAACCTGGCAAACATCTTCTAGTTTGACAGGAAACGTCCTCCTGTAACGAGAGGTAGGAGTTAGTGGTGGGTGGCGAACCTGATGACAGTTTAAGGTGGATAATGCGTAACAAACGATAGAGGAATTCATCGTTTTTAAGGATTTCGTGAATTGGTTTTCGAATTTTTTGTATTTATGCGCTTCGATATAGTTGCGAGCTGCTAGATATTAAATAAATATTAGCCGAGAGGTTTATCCCTTGAAAGTTAAAACAGTATGATTAACAAAACGTAAACTGAGCTTGAAGAGCATTATTTAATCCGTACTTCCGAAACATTTTGAAATAATAAATTAACCCATTTAAAAGAGTGTAAGGAATTTGGAAAACTGATTTATTCGATATATATTTTTTATTTTCGAAAAATCATACATTCTCAAAGAGTTTAAAATGAATATGTTTAAGAAAGTAGAATCTAACAAGGCTACCTGTCAAAAGACCCCTAAAACATGTCTCTATACAAATTGTCTGCACACTCCATAGATTTAATTTTCACCCTACAATCATGTCTTTCTCGAAGAGCTATTCAAGCTTCTTTCTTCATGGGGTAAAAGAGCATAGGTATATAGACAGGCGAGAGGAGTCGTGATCTCGCATAGCATCCATCGGCCGTTGCGGAGATGCCGCATCGCACCCGCAACCATATAATTACGCGAGCACGGCTGTATAGCATAGGTACGTGTGCGTGAGACACAGCTTAAAAATTTCACGCAGACGCAATAGCCGAGGGAACAGTAACGTGGATGCTGTGTGCGCGCGGGATGATTTACACCGTTGCTGATTCCCGTACATTCCCTTGCTTTTACACTGGGCCTAACCGGGACTGAAGGAAACGATGAATCCCGTAACCCCGGGGTCTTACCACAGTCACTGGCACTCCAAAGAAATCCTTACTATCATTTGGCACCCCTAAACATATTCTAATTTTAAAGCATGTGGAACATTGTCAGAATTCATCAAAACAGAACACCACTGTGTAATTAGGATTATAGCAACTAAGCGAAAGGTAACAAAGAAAAATATTGTTCTGTTGAAAAATAACGAATTAGCATCGTGATTCTGCAGTCCCACACAGTTTAGGCTGCCCTATGATGGCCAGTTTGATTGTGTTTAATTGTTTAGTAGTGCTTGATAGTTGACTATTTGCGACTTTAGGACGGCCATTGCTGTAGTTCACAGTTTGTCACCAGAGTGCGCGTTATTGAGTCATATCATGAATACACGGTGGACCCAAAAGTTTCTCATTACCTAATGCACTGTTCGCATATTCAAAAAACACGACAACGCGAGACTACTCATGGGCTCTCGTGTTTCCAGCCGAGCATAATTATCCAAGCAACAGTCATTAATTAGTATCGCTAATTATGTGGAACGGCCGGGCGAGTACTATACGCTCGCTCGGTCTTATCGATGTCGGTTTATCCTATTTGTCGTGCATAAATAGCAAATTAATGCCGCCGATACCGATGCAGCGTGCATACTAATGCGGGTTCAAAGTTTATAGAATCTAATTAAACATATTAGTGCCTATGAACTTAATAAAGACAGTTAAACAAGTTTGCATTAGGATTTTATATTGACACTCGTCAAGATACCTACGACTGTGGACAAGCATCCATAAATCCATCAGTATACATGCAACTGTACCACTTGGATCGCACCAGGAATAAAATATCGCATGGAGAGAAAAAGCAAGCTGATTACGGATTAAAAGAAGCGGAAGTAATCCAAGAAAAAAGTTGCATTTAGGCCCTTTGGGAGTATCTGGTCTCTTACTCTCATCGTTCCTCAACCAATGCCATAAGAGAGGATGGAGGAGAGCTGCAATGCCGGCTCTCTCTCCCTCTCTCTCTTTCCCTCTTGGGGCTGTTTGACATAACCAGTTCGAAGCTGCGGGCAAGGACATCTCTCGACAATCACCCGTTCCTGACCAGCGCAATAACTCATTCTCATCCATCCATCCATCCATCCGCCATTGAGATATCGATGATATGATCAGGAACTATTAAGTTAGGTTAGGTCCGACCACGTTTCTTTACCACCTTTCACTAGGAGCTCATGAATATTTTTACATTGTTGCACATGTTATATTACGAGGTACTTATTTATTTACACGTGCGGATATATAACTTGCATTAGACACAGATCTTCAGGATTTCCATTGTCATTATATTATGAAAATTAGCTATTTGTAAAATTTAACATGAAGATTACAGTGAACCACTAGTTTTATTTTTTGCGCTGTATAAAACTGCTTTTGCAATTACTTTTTTTTTTGGAGAAATTCCAATGCAGTATCTCTGATCAGGTATCTAAACATTCTATGTGGAAGTGAAGCGAACACTCTGTACTACTACATGTCATAACCACATCAGGAGTAGCAAACTGGCAAGTATCGGTTGAATGTCAGGATGTCAAGATACTAACGTGTTGCTGGATTCTGTGACGTTCAACTAATTGCTGTAGTAATTGCATCGATAGAAGCAACTTGATGAAGAATCAGTTCTGTGGAAGTCAAACCTATTGGTCGTCCCATGGGTATCTGGTACGTATACGATTCGTATGAATAGTACCTTAACCTATACCGAGTAAAATAAAATCAATAGTTATAAGATACTATATATAGGTTTAATGAAAATGTGACTCAATTAAAATAGTTTGCAGAATGACTTTTAAGGTTCTAAAAGCATGAAATTCATTTTACACTGATCGCGAGTAACATTATTTGTCTTTATAATCCATCCGGTGAAATCCTATTGACAAGTATAGTGTTCTAAAATAGGACAAACATAAACGTAATGATTAAAATTCTTGCTCGATCTTCTTTTCTTATACGATGCTTCTCGCTATTACTTCTCTCTACGCAGGTTATGGACTGCGTGCAAGATCGCCGTCGGGACATGATCGTTAAAGCGTTATAGAAGCGACTTCCACGAAAAACTGGATCTATTCTCCAGGGTCCTTACGATTGGTTGACTCCTTCGATCGTTGCTAAAACCGTAAATGCCTCATTCTCTATTGGATATCCTGTTGAGACACGGACACCGATTCTTTCCTTTTATATCGTTATCTTATTCCTGTAACCTTTTTCACCAACCGTGTATTATTATCTACTGCAAAGACGATCGCTCCATATTTTGTGGTACGTTGATCGTTTCTGGTTGATATGACGATAAGAAATATCATGTCAACTTCTATGCCTAATTAATTCAAAATGTTAATAAATTTCTTCTAGTTACTTTATGTTTCATCCCGATATCCCTACTATAACTAATTTCCAGCAAACCAATTACGGCTTTCGTTATAGCGCACCCGAGTAAAACCATTAACTACGTGTTAATAGGAGTATAGATATAATATACTTCACTTCGAGTGAAGTGTAACATGCGACGTCTACAGATGTGTATTCGTACGATAAAGCCTACGAGGATATCTTCCATTAACAAGTAAATCTTTCTTACCCACTTCTTTGTCAGCCATAATGGTTGATTAATACGCGGGGAATGAGCACCTGAATAGACGTCTAGGCGCACTCGTTGACGACGACAAAATCTTTATGATCCTCGCGAAACTCTTATGCAATCACAGACAACCACTCTCGCAATCAAGAAATTAACGCCTGAAGGAAATTCCGTTATGATCTTTAAGTTAGACTTTCTGAGGTTAGAAATCCAACAAGGTTTTCATCTACAGCCGTCCGGCACTGGAAGCCCGACTAACAGCGTCCACCTAACTGCTCTTCATAATCGAATCTTGACGAACTTCATCTCGTCTCGGTATTTACCCACGAATTCATTGAACAAGCGGAAGTATTATATATCGAATAACGGTGTCGCCGATTACCGGATGTCGCAAATATCCCCTAGGCTCCACATTACTTCCTACGAAGGAAATTAGCTGTAATCTCAATGAATCAATCTCTAAAAGGATCTTACGGCCACACCACTGATTATGAGATATTCAAGAGACGGCGGAAATTGCCCATCGGTTTATGGACCGTAAAATCTCCTTTTAATCCGTGTTTCCAAGTCTGCCCATCTATAATTTACTATGTGAAACGTTGTAGTCGGTCAACGAGTAAAAGAAGTTTTGGAGGGCCCATCTTCCAATGATTTTTAAGGTAAAAGAGTCCCCTAGACAGGATCTTTTACGCGCGGAACAACTGTACGTGAACAAGACATACATATTTCTATTTGAATAGTTCACGAGGGCATTCCCATGGTTATCGACAGTCGATTAATGTAACCTGCCTTTACGTAGGATCACGACGGACGAGGCTCTCACCGTGTATCTAGCCACGACGTAGCAAATAGCCTTTAACCAGAGAAATTGGCAGCTGTCCGACACCGCGATTCGCAATAAGAATTTCGCGCTTGTTACCGCTGCTTTGTAACTGTTTTCAATCTACCAGGCGGCCGTCAGTTATGCGCCTTGCTCTTCCATCTAGCCAGAATAAGGATTATCCAACGAGTATTTTCAAAGTGGTGACACTGAAACACGAGGTGGATCTATTAGCCACGTATCTTATGTACGCTCACTGGTCACGGGGTGGAAACATCTACAAGGACGTCGATGGGACTCTTCGAGAGACAAATAGCTGGTAATAAGAATAGGACTGATAGAAGCGTAGGAGAAAATGGCGGAATAACGGTACGGCTTGTAAAGCCACGCATTTCAGACACATCACTAGATACGGAACAAGCTGTAGACTTTTGAAGGATCCTTAAGTCGGTTACGTGGAGACTCAAGTAACTCATTGATTGAAAGGGTAAGTTCACAATGGCACAGAGATATAATGTGAATAACTCGTATATCTACGTATACTATAAGCTGGATAAGAGTAGTGAGACTTGTATTGTATCGAAGCACGATGAAAAAGCCTTTTGAATGTAATCAGCCGCATTCATCCTGCCACTCACTTCTTGTGTGCTAGGCCACTCTGCCGTGTTTACAAGGTATACCGACCTACCGCAATATTATGATTGTGCGTGATTCAATAGAGGATGCCAAAAGTGACTGGATCTCTTTCAGAGTCGTTATACTCATAACGAAGCAATGGTAATTATTTAGTCGACGGCTACTCGATTTCACATTGTACACACTGTGTTTCTACCCATTGCGAACTGTTTCGTATGAACGGGCCTGTACGGGCGCCGTAAGGTTGTCAACAGCGGCCTTAATTTTTCACGGCGTTAATTTGCCAATGATTATACACTCTGGACCGCGTGACTGACCTACTTCTTCAGACCTGCCAGCCACGAAACCCGCATGCATATGTGCATACAAATTGCAATCGCCTGCATGTTATTTATCCTGGAAGGACTCACCCTGTGGATCCACCCGAATACTTGGAATTTCATTCGACGAAGGATGACGTGTCCGCATCCCTATAAAGTACAGTTAAGATACAATCCTACGGATAATTAAGCGCGAAAGACTTATTATCTCTTAAAATTGTCACGCTAACCATACTTTCTGATTCTAATCTCACAATTCCCAACGAACACAACAGCTCCTGCAATCATGCACAAGTGGTAATTGCCCGGCGACCCTCTAGGAGTGAAATCGTGATGGACAAAAAAAAAAAGAAAAAGAAAATAATCAAAGGCAAGAGATAGTTAAGAGGCGCATAATGCGTGGACGTTCCACGTATCGGCAGAGAACGAGGCAAGCACAGAGAAGATCGGTGTAAATTGGCATTGCGCAATTTGCCTGGCGAATTATGGCACGGATTCTAAAGTCTCGTAATGACACGTCGAGTTCGCGCGAATGCTCATTCATCCCTCGTATCACGCGGGACTCGAGATAAGAAAACAAAAATTTCACAGCCTCTATTTTTCATCGGGATAAGGTCTGACATTGAGCGTCGGCATGTATACGCTGGACGCATGTAAAATTTTCGTAGATCTGGATATCAGGAATTTTAGGAGGAACAAGACAAAGCATCAGAATTATTGCAGCATGGACGTAACTCGCAAAATCTACATGGAAAGATACAAGAAAACATCGTGGGCCTTATCCAAGTATTACTATAGAAGCACAAAAGATTTTGGAGTCAACGCACGGTCGCGTGGCACGTGTGTGCATATGGTAGAAAGTAGCCTTCCAGTGTTAAAACACCTCGAGAACATACCTGCTTCTGTAGTTAACAGATTGTTCTTTTAACGGCATTACCTTCGCGTCAAAACTAACAACACATATCCCTATCGACCAACCAACAATTCAACTAATTATTCCTTAACGGGCCTCGATTCACCTTCGTTATCTCGTCTCAACACTCGTCAGGCTCTTTTGTTAGAGCTCCGAATTAATCCCTCCTCGTTTTCAGAACGCTCGCACACAAAGAACCGGATAACTCCCAGTAAATCCCTTAATGTCTTGCAGTACGAACCGTTTAAAAGAGTTCCAGGGGGATGATTCTCCTGTGGTAGAACAATTTTATAAGGAGCAGACAGATGTAATTATGCATACCGATTTTCAGTGGAATGCATTGCATGATAATTAACAGGAAAGAGATGATTTGAACGTTAAGTAAAAATTTTTTTGCGTTTTACAGGCGCGTATGGAAAGATCACGTTGAAAGTATTACGTCAAAATCTTAGGAAAGACTCTTGTATTAAAGATAAAAAGGGAAAGTAAGCAATCTCTTCTATTGTCCTGCTCGACAGAACCAGCGTCCGCCACGTTTCGTCCATTTCGTTCGTTCCGGAAGACCCGACCCGACTTGTGCAAAACTCGAGTTAAAGCGTCGCAGTTGCGCCTTAACTGTACATAGCATATCTACTAGCGCCAGGAGTTTCTGATGCTTGTACGGAGCACCTACCCATCTTCCTGGAGTAGGTACTGCTAAGACCAAAAGAGACGTCGAGAGTTACCTTCTGGAGTTTGTATGACAATGGACTGCGTAGTGGGGCCTCTTCCTCGCCGAGGAAGCGAGTCACGCTCGCATCATCACGAATGCTGCCGGCATTCACGAGCTCCGCAACTCTCTTTCCTCGCACTCGAAACCTTCACGGTAAATGCGGCACACGTGCTAAGCACAGACCAACCGAGGAACAACAACCACGGACCGTCACGAACGGCTACCGTGTTCGAGAATTGTCCCTTGAATAAAGGGTCTGTGCGCGTTGTGAATAGATGCTTGATGTTAACGAGTTCTTTACACCACTGACAGTATTTTTTTGTACAATTAAAGTCACATGGGGAGATATCTTGATTAAACAAAAAATACCAATTTAACGAATTTGATTATCTGATTTTCGTGTTTGATTGGATTTCTTTGATATACGTAGTATACAACATATTTTCTGGAATCTTTGATATCAGTACCATCGGGGTTTTAAAGCGTTAAAGCCTATAGATCATTTTGTCGCTTATGAGTATAGAAAATTTGGAAAATTCGACATATTACATATTTCATTGATTCACCGTGATCCTACAATAAGATTAATGATACCTTGCTTAATATTTCGATCTAAGTCCATCGAACGGCTTTACCGTCAGCAGCAGGACTATCTTATGAAAAAAGTGGATTACAAGTTTTTCTTATTAGGTTGCTAGGTTGTAGTGGATCAAAACATGACTCTTTGCAAGAAGATGAACACTTTAGGAACAACGGACTCTATAAGCCACACTCATCGAGTAACGTAAGGTCCTCAGACTGATAATGGTGACAGTCACTTTGTCCTGCTGAATAAGAGTTGTCTTCCTCTGAAACAATTACCGTGTAGAACGATTACACCGCTCGGATCGAGAGCCTCTACCGATTGGCGACGGAGTCGAATGAGTACAGAAAAAAATAAAGAATCAGAAGGAAAAAGGAAGGTAAGAAAATGACAGAGCCACGTTGTATCCCATGGTAAGACTACGGAAGAGTGCGAGCTTTTTAATTTTATGAGGGGCGTTTATCTTACGATTATGTTGATAACTTCTCGGTAGAGGCTCGTAACGTAAATTGGACAAATGCCGGAGCTCACTCGGCACCCGGACGTTATGCACTCTACATCGAAATTGACATCGTCCTGAGATCTGACACAGCCTCAAGGTGGATTTCGTAACTATTCATTCGCTTTTTTATTCTGCCTATCCAATATTGCAAAGTGAATATCTATTAAAAAAATCTTTCGTAGAAACGATAAGAACAAATGCTTGGAGTTAGCAACGCCTAACCAATCGAGAGCTGAGTTGTAACTTGATAAACAAGTTTACTTGGAGAAGCCGGTTACTTATATATTCTCATATGGGGTTGTCCCATGTAGCCCAAATGCTAATTGCCGTAGCAGCCGAAGAAAAAGCATCATGCAATTTCGTGAACCCAGTGTTATCTTACACATCCAGTATGTGAAGGTATACGTCCATCCGCTGTAGCTTCTCCAGGGTCCCGATAGCTACCAGAAGATGGTGTTGCTCGTGATTTGCAGCACCACCGATAAGAAAGTGCGAGAGTTAAATCGGACATGAGGTTAGCGTGTGGTATGTGGATGAGACAGTCGAACTGCATTCAACTGGTCCCAAATACTGCGACAGGATCAACTTCTGCCTGTTTCAGGATGGTAAAGGAACGCATGATTCAAGTCGAGACCAGTGACTGTTATCATTAGTCCAAGAAGTAAATGATCCGATAGTGATTCTAATATCAAAACTTATCATGTCCGACCACAAATCATATTCATATGTATGTTTAAATACAGTATATACCTTCTGAAGGCACCTTCTCTCTTAGAAAGACAATCACGTGAACTTTAAGGAACTACCTACGTACTGCGTACCATTTTGATTGCATTCTTGGTATCCTGTAGGAGTGTCAAATCCCACTTTGCAGGAAACAGGAATCTGATGATTTTTATACCGGCAGCCAATTCTTTTCTTCGAGTTTATTAGCTATAATCGCGCCCCCGCAGTTTGCAACGTAAGGCTCGTTTAATCAGTTCTTTTCCGTGAAGCAGTATCTCCAGTATGTAAAGTTTAGCTCATAGCCTTATTTTGTCTTTTGCGCAAGTAAAAAGTATTTCCCTAGGTGATCTGTGTCTCTCGAAGATGGAGGGAAAGTTTTCTGATCGTTCCTGGGTAAATACCAAATTACCCACGATAATGTCGACGCGGAGTATGTATTCACGGCGTAATACGTGAGGAATAGATGGAGATAGAGACGTGATGCATGGTCACGATTAGGCCAATAGGCAGCGGCCATCGTGCCATTAAAGATAAAACCCTCACCGCCCCAGAATGGATCGGTGGACTTTACAAGTGCATTATGCGTTATGCTTCATTCATTCGTCGGATATCCAATCATCGCCGCAGCTAATTAAATTTTTGATCGGAGCTAAATTTAGGCGTAAAATATCGAATACTTTTAAGAGTGCAATGTCCCTCCTGAATTTCGTCCAAAATAAATTGTCCGGTCAATCTTGGTTACGTGCATTCCAAATTCGCCCCACATTTTACTTAACAGTACCTTCTCTTTGTCATCGAGGCTAACAAATATCCATCAGGTGCGTATACTCGGTGATACAGCAAATATCATATCTAATGATTCATTATAGTACAATAAAACCTAATATAATCCACAAAGTGGATACGTATGGAAAGATCATTAGGTAGATTGTATTATGCTAATATCACAGACCAGTTCGATGGTATAATTAAATCCATGCACGCTTCGTGAACCGTACAAAGAATAATGAAGAAAGATAAAGGAAGAAAAATTTCTTAAAATTGTAACGTGTGAAAGGTTAGAATTTTAATAAATTCACTGGAAAAATTCATGCATCTTTTATAGAATTAATAATAAATATACGCTCTAACCTTCCTCTCACCCTGTTAAGTAAAATTCAGTATCTTCTTGCACTTACTTGTGAAGCACCCGTTATACTCGACGACGTTGATGTTCATAGCGCACCGAATGTACGTCGAATCGTGTAATTTCGCGAACGAACCGCTCTGTCTATACTCCGTAGCCGTTAACTCCTCAAGCGTTCAATCCATAACGCCCTGGCGACTAGTTGCAGGCGATTTACATGACGTCAAGGTACAACACGAGTGGGATCCCACTCCGAGGAGTCTATATATCCGAGGGCCAGCGATTCCGAAATCGCATTTGGGACTCTCGGTTTACCGTTCTACCTCCTGGTGGACACGGTCAGAGTTCACAATGGATAAGTTAGCCGGTTACGGTTGTAGCTCGTGCCTGAGCAACACCGACTTCACCACTGTAGCCCGTGATTCCACATGTTAGACACTTTTAAGCTCGGTTCACACGACTAAAATACAGCCATCACACAAAGACATTCCTCAATGAATTATACAATGTGTTAATCAAATAATCGTTTCAACGAAATATTACCATTGACTATTATTAGCATATCAAAACGGTAATGAAGACGCGACAACTTCTATTCCATAGATATAAATGTAATCGTGACGACAACTAATTTTTTATGTATCCATTTTAGATAACAGCCTAAGCGAACAATCGACTTCTCTTGGGGGAACTAGTTCCGTAGCATAATTAAAGAATTTACCTGTGGCCGGTTGAATCGTTATCGATTAGATTCATATACGAAATTTGGCTCCTTGTCACGGTTCTAGCTTGTAGATTTAATAATCCAATACACCATAAAAAAAAAGTCTGCGTACAGTGTCGTTACATTCCGTAGGTATTCGATTATTTGTCAGGGCCCAAAATGATCCGTATAGTGGGCCCTTTCGTCGACTATTAAAACCGGCCTATAAGTACTTAGTTCGCGTAGTTGAGTGCGGGCGTAATAAGACTGCCTGCTGACGGCGGTAGCGCAGATCGTGCCCGCAAGCGGCAGAAACCCCTCTCTACCTGGGCACTCTCCTGAACTCACCTCCAGCAGCAAACGCAGGCAGCATGGATGGCTGCCTTGGCTGCCTACCAGGCCCGAGTTCCGAGTGGGTCCCAACCGTAGGTCCCAGCGTGAATCCAAGTAGTCGCTTTGCCTTCTTCGCTTGGCTCGGATCACGCGACGCGCCGGCCCTTTTTTATACTTCTTTACTCGAGCTGACTACACGTATTTTTAACTTGGGACAGATTCACATGCACCAAAGGGGTCCCCACGTGCCGGATAGGCCTTACTGTCGATAAGGCAGATCCTTACCTTGTTTACCTACTCCATACTTTGTAGAATATTTAATGCTTCTCTGATGCTAAGACAATTTATACGAAATATTAGCTTGTTAGCGTTTTAATGATATTATATGCATCAATTGGCAGTATTAATTGATGAGTATTATTGAGGTGTAATGAGGAAATTTATAGCAGATTAGGGTTCTGATTTATGAATCGATTGCGTGGCTTTCGATATTCATATGCGTTTACACGTCACTGGATATACATATAAACGATTGGTATAAATATGGCGAATGATGCGAACGATGTTCCACGGTTGATTTTATGAGAAAGTTTTGAAATTTCTAAATGACCCTGAAAGATACCAGCTTAGTACACAAGTGCCTGATAATCGTTGGAAGTTAGTTTACAGCGAGTATCAATTAAAGGATAGAGGCAAATTTATCAGGCAATATTTTACTTATTTCATGGACAAACGTTACCTTGTACTTTATTAGAAAGAAAATAAATAAAAAAAATTTCAATGTACATACCTTAAGCAATTCTACACTTTTAGTGTTAATATTGAAATCTACGTAGTAAGTTTTAAAATGGTTCTCCAAGTTTCTTCAGTTTCCTAAGTAAAGCTGGCTTGGTAATCAAAGCTCTCTCAATGGAATTGACGAGAACTCGGGTCTGATTATAGGGTGGAAATGGCATGCCTTCTAAACTGTAGACATAGATAGCGCCGTCGATGTCAGCCGCGACAAGTTGACTTCCGTTCTTAGTGAACTCAAGTAGCAGAAATCTCTCAGCGTGCGTGGAAATCGTGATCGAGGTCGGCACGTAAGTCTTTCTTTTGATATCCCAGAGACAGATCTCGTTATTAACGGTACAAGCTATCACTGTGGAAATTGTAGGACTCCAAGTAGCAGCCCGTACGCAGGCCATCTGCGTAGACAAAGTAATCAGTGGCTCGAAGATCCCCTCAGCCCAAATCCTAGTGCACCAATCGGCACCGCACGTAAGAAATATCTTTGAGCAAAACGGCGAGAATTCCATCGAGTAGATAGGACCGTCGTGCGCCAGGAAGCCCTCGATGTGCTGATGAAGATAATTCGTCGAGCATCGATGAACACAGCCCTCGTCAGACCCAACGAAGTATATGTTGCTCAGGGTAGGATGGCGCTTAAGCAACAGCGCACCAGAATTCCTGCTTATGGGTATATCGTAAACGGCACAATGATTTGTTCTCTTGACCCCCATTATTTTTCCTTCTACCCTGGATATCCTCATGATCTGCGTAGCCGTGAAGTCCTCGCCAGACCGATAACACAGGATACGGCCATCTTGGTTACTTGTGTAAATTTGTTCCTGGAAATCAAACTGCTCCTCGCCTTCCCACCACTGTACCTGCCAATGGGGTGCATACGAGGGCGACGCGGATCTGCGACTAGAACGCATTACCACCAGATTCAAGCTACTTACGTCGATGACCTTAACGACGCCGTCGTAAAATCCTATTGCCAATAAATTTGGCTTATCCCTACTCCAATCCATGTCCGATACCTGACTATTAAAATTGTAAATGCGACCTGGTATGCTGGGATTCTTAATGGTCCAGATTAGTACCAATCCTGGCTTGGAATCTGCACCTGGTACAGCACCGTAACCAGCGGCCAGGACGTTCTGGTTGGTGTAATTCCACCGGAAGCACGATACTGGTCGCCCCTGCGTAATGGGACACGAATGCTTCCACAGTAGGTCTAGACTGTAGGTGAACTCTAAATTCAAGCTGCATGGATCGTGTCCAATAAGACCCTTGAATCTCTTCTGCGCCACGATGTACAGATTGCTGGCAATGATCCTCGTCACGACTCGTAGAGCATCCCTGAATTCCTTAGTTTTCCCTAATATTGCCAACTGATCGTCAGGGCTCATAGTATCCATTGCCATCAGTTTTGGCAACTTCATCCTGTTCTCCTGCATATGTATCATTTCTTCATCTTGCAGTTTTGACTCAATACTTTTGTCTACCATTGCTCTACTAGGATAACTCGACGAACCTCTCCTTTCCATAAATTCTTCATGGCCTCGTCGGTGAAAAGCACGAAGCTACCCTTCAATCCTAGGCGTTCCATTTCAGCAAATGTGTCGTACAGTACCCAGTTATTGACAAATGTGCCCTGATTACGGCGCTGATGTCTACCCAAGTAACTGGACCTCGTTTTCATGTGGACGCAAGGTGTCTGAGTCTCGGCTGAAGCTAATTTCCTATTCGACCCTGCGCCCACTGTAATATATTCATAACGCTCATTATCACTCTTCACAGCTTGACCCTCTGGTGTTCTTAAATCTTCAGTAAGCTGTGGCATCTCAAAGATGAAGACCGTTTCCGTCTCTTTAAGAGTTATTGTTACCTTGGCAGGAGGTACATGAAAGATATCAGAGTTGTACCTAAAAGAAGTAATTACTATTTTACAAAATTATTCATTAAATCTGTCTATACTCTCACCTGGGTAAACAAAATTGCGAGGGGGCCTTGTCTTCATCAATCGATTGCAAAGGCGATTCCTGGATCTGTGTCGACGTCAAACTGTCGAACAGTATGTCTTCTGGTACCAGGACTGCAGTTTGCACGGATGATGTTCTTATGACAAGAGAGGAACTGGCCTTAAGTCCTCCGTGACCGGAAGCGGATATCACTAATTGCGAACTGCTTGGTCCTTCTCGGAAACCGAAAGTATCAAAGGCCGTCACTTGCTTCTCCTCTATACTGGGATAGAAAAGATGAACCAACGGTTTTGGCGTCATATCCACGCCATCTTCTATCACACGAAGATCGTGTCGTTGTTGAAGAATTGACATTATATTTTTTGGTGCGACCCTACGGATTCTCCCGGAGGTGTTCATCTTCATCTTCCAGGAAGTTATACTCTGAGCTCGAGAACTGAACTTTTGCGAATCGCTATCGCTTGGTCTCATTTTTCTTGTAATTTATTGATTAATTAATACTAGAAGATCCTCGAGATATCAGAACTGAATTCTAAACAAAAGAACCGCACGGTCGGAATGTAATTACAAAACCGCACATGAACTATGCAGGTCAAAAAATGTTGTTATAGTGAGCCTATTTAAAAACAATGATTCCTTAGCGACTTTCTCGAATAACTGATACTTTGTGTATAATTGTGCCACTGGCAACCTTGTACCCAGGGGTTTTAGTAGCCCCTGGAAACGTGATACATCAATACAAGACTTCACTATTCTGCATTACCGATCGTTCTAAGTATAGTGAATTCTAAAAATATAGATTTAAACTTTCACTGGGGGCAGCACCGTCTTCAACATATTTCTATCATCATTATGTAGATAAAGTCAGTTACTAATTTACCTCTGACATAAATAATCCTTTGTGTCTCGGCGGTAGGTACTTCTAATGGTACATTAACTTTGAGCTCGTTTAAAATAATTGACCGTCAATAAGTTATAATATTTTTTACATATAAAAATATAAACGAATTTTAAGTTCTTTTTTAACTGTGGGTAAATCTATCATCGTGAAGCTATTCTTGACAAAAAATATACAAGGCATCAAATTCGGTCACGGATTTTGAATATTGGTGCTCAAAGCGCTAAAATAAAATTCTGTAAATACTTTTTGAAGATACAACCGGAAATCCGGCGAGTGGGACTGGGGGGCCTCCAATACTGTTTAATATTATATTTCAAAGTGAAGTGATCTTCTCCTAAATATGCCCGGAATGGAGACTTTATGTTATGATTTAATTTTGATATGAAAAAATATAGTAAAAGCTTTTTTTTTCGCATACTGGCTATTCATATATTTTTGATAATAGAACTTCTTTGTCGTTAGTAGGTATATGTATATTGAGACGTTTCGCGACTTTGAATGAATGCGAATCGCGAGACCGTTAAAGAGGTTTGTGCAATAGTACCCTGGGGTAATTAGTTACTCTGACAAATTTACACGGAGAAAAATATTATTGTCGCAATAACACATGATTGCGCGTAAACGTATTGGTTTAGTTCCGACAAGAAAGCATGTAAACAAAACTCGAAATTATAAGTAATCATAATCATTTTAATCACCAGTACTAACCAGGCGACCGTATAAGAAACTGTAAAATTGTATTAAATGAACCATGTTAAATTATACATATCAAGATACTCGGTCGTGTCTCGCGCCAAGTACAGACAACCCGCCGTACATGGCACGGTCCGCCGAGACTATTTACTCGAAGAATCTCTTGTACCTATGTTTGGAATCAAATAACTTAAGAACCGCTTTTTGTGAAAAAAAGTTATTGATATATTCACTGGATGGTGTTGGTAATTTACGAATACAAAACACAATCAAATACATTTTCTACATGAAGCTACCGTTCACACCGAATTTCCAGTATTGGAAATGGCTAAGGCTGCTTTCACAATAGTATAGAACTATGAAGTCTTTAGCTCGTATGGAAAGTGTGGCGCGTGTGTATAATGGGTATAACTTGTGTGTGCTGCGACATACTTTCTCGTATTTCAGGTGACAGTTTTTATAGATATAGGATGTCCAGGTGTTCCTCTTCATAGTTTCCTGTATCTAGGTCTTTTCCAGAATAGAGAAAGAGCTGAAATAACAATACAGCGGATTGCACGATGCATCCGGTGATTGTAGACCAGCTGAGAATAAGGATGTTAATAGTTCAGAACCACAAATAATCACGATGATCCCGGTTCGTCAAATATATTATCGTTGTGAGAGGTTTTGACTCGAACAGCTACTAAATACGATGACATTGGGAGCTGAGTGTTTTTTTTTTTTTTGGTAGGCCTTTCGAGATGAGGTAGATCTGTACTCCTGACAGTTCTATTAAAATAACTTTACTGCAAGTTAATACAGATGTTTTAAGAAGGTCCTTCCCTGTACTGATAAATATCACAATGATTCCTTAGACTTGGTGAGGACTGTGAGAGCTCAGACAGATACTAATCGGAATGGCGCTTGGAGCTGAACTCTTGAGGTATTTGATTTGGCACAGTTAGGTCTATTTCTGGCAGAGCCGGCACAATGACTTTGCTGCAGAGAATCTGGAAAGGACAGCAGAATTCCCGATACTCAGATGAGACATTATTTTCCCTGATACCAGGAATTGCTAAGGATGAACTCCGACAGTTTGCAGTACAATAGAAAGCAGGATTGGTTTCCCAATTGATTTTTAGCATTTATTATTTTTCAAGATTTTACTACTCCTTGTCACTTTGCAGTGTACACTTGTCGTTTGACGAACATGGACCGAATGAATTCCTACCGAGAAAACCGTTGATTATATCCTCGGGAGGAAAAAGTTATTTTTAATGGGGATAACGATTTTTGTGATTCCAATTTGTCAACGTCTGGTTTAATTTGATATTGAATTTAATATTTTAATTTAACTAATTGTATCAGCAGTTACTTCAAGTACCGGCTTACTGGCGTTTGCATTGTGTTCAACGCGCCGGTCTATAACACTTTGGAATTTGTTTGTTTCAATTCCAGTAGCTCCAACTAGTTTTCAATTTTTAGAATGTTAAAGGTAATGATCTATAAAATTTTATCTTCATGATTGTCGCTATGACTCATTTCAAGAGAATTATACAATATTCGGATTTTAAAGGTCGTGTTTTCCTTCCCTTTATCGGCGTTGCTCTGAGAGGTCGATATGAGTTTTGGGAAATTGTAGCATTTAAGGAATTCTTTCAGATACAATTATGCACATCACCAGTGCACTGGCCACTATTACTTGAGGCTCTTGAAGTATCATCATAAAGAAGAATAATGATAGGAGAAAATGATAAAAGATGGAGGGTAAAAGGGCAACTCTTTTATGTCGCAATTACTGTTCCAAGCAGTTGGTGACTTAACTTTTTTATATCATAAATTGAAACCACAATTTTTGATGAAGTCGCAGCACGTTTAAGACTATCAAAAAATATCACTCTAAGTATTGAATTTTTCGATATGGCGTTACATGGACGTACTCAGTAATGATAACTTATAGAAAAACAGTGCTCACGTTTCTCAATAGATTAGCATGCAACGATAGGACCTCCTTAATATTCAAGTATTTCGAATCATCATTTCTTATACTCTTATAATTCTGATTACCGACTCCTACGATTAGGTTTATAAACTGAAGTAACGTTTTATATTCAAGTAGTCCAGATCATCGTTCTCGGTACCCAGGTATTACTATGACAAACTATCGTTCAAGATTTTTGAGTACTGCGGTTACCCAAAGTTCAAGATACTGCAAAATTATCGTTTTGTTGGTAACATTATCATCGATGGCCTACCTTGAATTTTAATGTCTTTCATGTCTTATTGTCCTCGCAATTGCAGGTATTTTTTTTAAATACAAAATACAATCTACAAAAATACAACCTTGGGAGATCTAGAATTGAAATTCTAAGCTATCATAACCTAACGCTGCCATTAACAAGCCCGTTACAGCTGTGAGTGCTTAGCATTGGAAGAATTTGAAAAATTCTACTATGATGAGTTCGATAATGGCTACGCTAAGTCAAGGAATTCAATGCTAGATGTCCCAATATCTAGTTTTTTATCCCTGAAATTGAAAGCTCAAACTATCGCAAAACGGCTAAATTTTTATTTATGCATTCTTCTGCCTCCATGCGAGCGCATGTGTTTTCGTGTTTTTATATGAAACGTGTGTAACGTGTCTACATGCATGTACACGCATGTATTGTTAGTCTCAATGCAGGCCATTGCTGATATAATCAAAATAGTAGATGACATTATCGAAGTAGGCAGCTTATATTTATGTACTTTTTTGATTATATATTTCTGATTATGATAATTGTTTCCATTCCTAAATTCCCGTTCATAATTGAGAATGTCGAGGTCTTCCATATTATTTCCCCTGTGATTGAATCCCATAATTTCGTATATCTATATTTATACTCGGAATTGCAACCAATTATAATTTTATTTAAATAGAATGAGACTTTCTGTGTCACCTATGGTTTTTTTCCTATGTGTCTTTCTGTCTTCCCATCAACCTCTCACTCTCTGCTAGCCCCTCTGTGTCTCTCTCTCTCTCTCTCTCTCTCTCTCTCTCTCTCTCTCCCCCTCTCTCTCTCTATCTTTCCCTGTCTCTATCTATTCAAATATCGGTTCGCCATTTCAGATGCATTTAGCAGAAGAGACTCACCTAAAACCAAAAATGTATACCATAGAAATGAAGTATGTATCAAACATATAATAGCTTGTTCTTGCCATGTCCCTCTGGTTAAATTGCATCGTAAATATATGAGCTACGTATAAAAAGTTCCCCAATGTTCATTAAAGCTATTCCAGCAGATAGGAGCAGAAGAAGATAAATAAGACACTGTACAAGGGAAAAAAAAAGATTTATTGAACAGGCAGGCAGGACACCGAGTGAGACTTAAATAGGAATATGAACACCCTCGGCACTGAATGCATTTGAATCAGCAACAAAACTGATTGCATACATCTAGTCGGAGATTGCGTCGGCCCAGGAGAAACTTCCTTTGATGACAAGGAGCTCGTTCTTAGTTCCAGGATTCTTCAGCTGAGCTGGTTCTTGTCTGGGTTCTCCATTCGGAAGTTCATAAGCGAAATTATAGTCATCGACACTGATATTGTCAAAGAGAGTCTTTTTGTGGTTACGCACGACAGGTTAACCGTGGGAAGCAGCCGGACTACGGAAATAAGAATGGCAAGCATTTTAATATGAAATAACCCCGTCTTTACACACTGCTGCGAATTAAAGCCGGCAAGGTCTATCTCTATGATGAGAAAAAAGTATTTCGTACGTGTCACCATTACTATGGGATCTAGTAAAAAGTTAAAATTAATCAATTTGAAACGGAAATATAAACTGATAAAAGTCACTCGTACGAAATTGCATTGGTGCGTAAAACTAGGGGTCTGAAAATATGTGTGTAAACTTGGAGTTAATTAATCAATTTTAACAAACACCGTAATTCGTTTCTCTTCTCGTCTTCACTTTCATTTTTAAAGACGTACTTTCGAATGTCTGATTCAAATGGGACTGATGCTTCGAAATTCATTTCTTGGTTTTTTATGTTTAAGATTTTGAGATCGTTACATCCGAATTTAATGTTAAATTTTTTAAAATTCAAAACGACGAATTCTATTGTTACCTGCTACAGACTGTAATTTGAAAGACCCTTTTCTGGATCCTAAATTGTGCACGTGCACACCCAGTTATACTTTTATGGCCCGTTTGCCAAATTACGTTGTTATCGCCAAGGGGTTGTTCGCGCGCCACCTTCAAAGCAAAGAATATTAAAAAACCGACGATTGGCGTTCAAATCAGTCAGTCTTGCCTCCGCTAACCAACCAGGAACGGATATGATTCTAAAGTGGTCCTACCTGCCTTCAGCCTCCTAACCTTCCCGCAGTAACTCTAACGTTCTGCTGCGAGGAACACTGGTAAGGGCTTTCGGCCGGTAATACCAGACGATTACTTATGGAGACCGTATTTAGAATTGTGAATAGGGAAGAGAGGAAGAGTAGGCTCTCACTTTTCGAACTGCAACAGCCGCCAATATTTTCACTGAAAATGTTCGCAATCACAATAAGGAATAGATCGCATATATCCCTAATTATAGGACTTCAAGAGTGGCGGTACTGAGGAATATTGGCCCGGAGCTGAGTTAAAAGACATTGATAAAAGGTATCCTGCATTCTTCCCTAAAGGAAATTAAAATAATACGACTAGAAAGAATTATGAGACGGAAATATGAAAGGGACGGCTCTACAGAGATAGCGCCAACTTTGAAGGTGAAAATTTTCTTCGGGGGAAAGGAGCTCTTTAAAGTTTGTCAAGATATGGTCAATGAAAATCAGAGATGACATATTTATATCGAACGTAATTAGATGCAGTAAGTGTCAGAGATTCGACCATAGTGTTATAGATTGTCAACGTGCGATAAGATGTCCTTTCTGTGGCTTCTCCAGTTAATTTATTGCCAAATAGAAGTGTTTCCTGAACTGCGGATAAGTATAGGTGATAGCAATTGTTATTTGTTAAAGTTGAATTTCGGAATTTACAATTGGTGGTGAATTTTTATAAAGCTATACAATAGATTAGTAGACAAAAGGAGGTATTCATTTATTTTGTTATTGTATATTTAATTATTTATTTCAATATATACACTTTATTATTACTGTCAAACTTACAATCAGTTATTAGTTACTTTTACACTTATTTATTATATACTACTTTATGATTCTACAGATGGCGGTCTCTCTTCTCCTTACAATTAATTAAATTCAGAAAGCATTGGATTATAAACTAGTTCTGCACCTATATTAATCATATAAAGGGTGCACGGATCTGGTTTCTGCGTGCTGTGTTCAGAGGCCGGAGGCTTGTCCCCGATAAGGGCTGATCGGTCAAGGGAAATGAATATCCTGCAATGGAATTGCATATCGGTATTGAGCAAAAGAGAAGAATTATGGTAAAATTTTGAGCCTTAGTAAGAGAGTGAAAACATTAAATATTTCTCAAACCTCTCAGAATGACATGATTCTGAAAGCGTCATTGAAAAAAATGAACGGATCCGGAAAAAAACGAAGTATTGCTACATCCACGTTTCTTATTATAGCAATGAATACAGTTGCATAAGCAACGCCTATTTCTATAACAGCAATTTCGTTTTGTTGGTCATGTATTCGTTGCTTTGACGCTAACCCTCCGTCCTAATCTTAAAATTTTCTCTATCGCTATACGGCTTCCTTCTTTCATGTTTTTTCTGTATTTTTTTAATGATTGTAGAACGATGAGGAAGTTGACAGCCTATCGTTCCCTGTTTTAACGCCAGATCTTATTAAAAAGTAATTCCCAAAGTTGGGTCAGTAGTATAAGTTAGAGAGTTCTGGCTCAAGATTCCTGTAACCGACATATACCGACACTCTAGAACCATCGAAGGTGTGTGTCCGTCCTAAGTTGCCTTCGTGAGCTCTACGATTTGCGGAAGTGACGTCATCAAGACCCCTCGATTCTAAGAATTTTCGCTCGATTCCAGGAGTTTTGCGTCATATTCCGGGAATTTTGCGCTCGATTCCGGGAATCACACACGATCGAGAACCTTCTAGAACATTCTAGAACCTTCTAGAACATTCTAGAACCTTCTAGAACATTCTGGAAGCTTCGATGGTTCGTATCCGTCAGAGAGAGTGACGAGTGGCATCCCCTTTGAGCGCAATGCCGAAGAGCGGTTCCAGGAAAAACGATACCCTCCTCATGCAGGTTTCGAACGGCAGGCGACTTGACCTCGAACGTTATCTCGCAGTGGTCGCGCGTCAGCCTCCTTATCCCACTGAAAAGCTTCGCGAATTCAGAGTCCTTATGTCTCAAGTTTACAATGACTCCAGTCCTTATTCTTCCATTAAAGGCAGATTCCAAGTCATCCCAACGGACTCTGTTACTGTTTCTCTCTTTTGCCGTCCGTCCACCTCTTTTTCGAAGTTGTTGTTTAAATTTTTCGTTCAGAGATTTGAGTATTCCGATCGTTGTTAAAACTTTTATTTTCTCTCCGATCGTAAGAGTAACGTTTCTCAGAATTTTATTCAAAAGTTTTTTGAGTGCCAAATTTCGTCCATTTTCCAATTTCTGCCGTCGATGAACCCTTCTTCAGAAGTTTATGCGCTCCTTCCATAATCTCGATCAACTTTTTACACTTTGCAGAATCCATCTCGTTAATATCAGTAATGCACTTGAAGGTTTAACAAACAATGATCGCTGCGCATCATCGGAGGGCCTTTCATACGAAGGTTTCAAGGTTTTCCTACAATTGTTTTGCATCGGTTCGTACGATAAGGCACCTACCCGAATGGCGTAATCGAGAACGTATTTTCTAGAATATTCAAAAAGTCCAGGAATCAATGTCAAGGTCCATGCATCTTCCAGAATATTCCTTAGCCCTCCTCCTCCTCCTCCTCCTCCGACGACGACGACGAAGTTGCGTCGCGTGTAACTTGACACCTCGGGGGTATGAGGATCTGCATTCTCGACTCTGCGAGATAACGTTCGGTATTGCGCATTTGAACTACAGACACATAGACCTTTCCAGAATGACTTTCAACTCGTCGATGTTGTCGAACCTGCACGAGGCTGGGGGATGGGGAATTCGCGAAGCTTCTCAGTGGGATGAAGACGCTGACGCGCGACCACTGCGAGATGAGGTTCGAGGTCGAGTCGCCTGCCGTCCGAAACCTGCATGAGGAGAGTATCGTTTTTCCTGGAACCGCTCTTCGGCATTGCGCTCAAAGGGGATGCCACTCGTCTCCCCCCCCCACCCCTCTCCCTCTCCCTCTCTCTCTCCCTCTCTCTCTCGCTCTCTCTCTCCCCCTCTCCCTCTCTCTCTCCCTCTCCCTCTCCCTCTCTCGCTCTCGCTCGCTCTCTCTCTCTCTCTCTCTCTCCCTCTCCCTCTCTCGCTCTCTCTCTCCCTCTCTCTCTCCCTCTCTCTCTCCCTCCCTCTCTCTCTCTCACTCTCTC
>JARQTI010000645.1:2555-16320 GCA_030142655.1 Trachelus tabidus
CCCCCCCCCCCCCCCCCCCCCCCGGGTACACCTGCTAGCGAGAGCTCAAGGACCACAACGATTGTAACTAAACCTCGATGAACGTGCATTTCATACTATAAGTTATAGATTATAACAATTAAGGGAAATTATTAGGTTGTACATGATACTCCACACTCTCTCACATTTCCCGGAATCACATCTACACTGCGACACTTCAGGTGGATGAGCGGAAAGGAAGAGAGATCACGACAGACAAGGAATGAGAATGATAGGGACAATAATAAGACAGAAGTGAGGTGCCTGAAAGACATTTTACCATAGCACCGCGAAACCGCGCATGTCAGGACTCCTACCAACTACTTTCCCCCATCCCCTCGACTAACCTCACGTTTGTGCGTTTGATATTACATCGTTATGGCTTCACAAAATATGCTACCTTATTATTTATCGTTATCGTTAAATCTTACCATCATATTGATCAAACAAGGGCATTTTACGATCTAACTGGTACGCCTGGAGTCTTAAAGTTACATGCAAAATTAAATCTCAATAGTGAAGTTTTAATCATATACACCTCTCAAAGATAAACCACTTATTCCGAACCATATCAAACGAGGCATAATTAACCGACAATTTATTAATAAAATATGAAGTATAAGAATAAAATGCGCCGTTGGATCCAGATTTCTGCAGTGCAGCAAGACACCATACTTTTTCAATTACCTTATGTTATGTTTGTTGGAATTAGGAGGTCCAAGGTAGGAAAAATAACTGTGTAGACAGGGCGGAATACTTAGACACGAAGAGATATATTGTTTGGAACTATGTACATACAAAGGCAACTTGCTTGCATCAAGGCCTGCTTTTAAGTCTTTATTTTTCGAGTGCCGAACAAGGTCTTGCGCACGGTAGCGCCTCGCTCTCATACGTCCCACTGTACAGTGTCGCTCAACTGGTGCAGTGGCGCTTACTCGCATGCATAGAGTAGGCTAAATTTACTCATATTTTAACAATGTTATGTTGTAAAAAAAATAGCAATATAGTACATTAGTTGAATATACAAAACATGGAATAGATAATGTAGTGTATAACAAGTCATACCTGATAATATATTTCAAACAAGGATCCGTCTCTGCCGCCAAGAAATATTCTACCGGTGCTTGTGTTCGCTATGGTTGTAATAGCTATACCGTCGGTAGGTACAGTAAAAATTGGTTCTGGTACTAATTGCATTTCTCCAAGTGAATCTAGCATAACACGAAAATTAGTTATCGATTAATGCATTAAATGAAGATATGTAAAAATCACTTTCATGTACAATATTACTTTATATTGATGTCCATCTAATTCTATTGAATTTTTAATGCGCTAAAAATCAGGCGAATGTCATTTGACATACCGCCTAAGAGTTATTTCTCTTTCTCCTTTTATGACATTCAATAGTTCCCTAGCCGTTACATTTGAGTCATGCATTGACTATAAATATAGGATACTAACTATAACAAAATAGATAAACAACTTATAATAAAATTTTTCAGAATACGGTGTATTAGTCAAAGCGGGAGCACATTGAAGCAAGTTAAATGGATTCAACAATATATTCGAATGTACTACACATAATTATATTACAAATGATTACCGTTTTCATTGTCAGATAAAATGACCCCAAGAACAGTAATTTCAACAGTCGTCGTAAGTATAAGCAAATATTTCACATAGCTTTGAAATATTCCTGGTTTTGGCTTCACTAACCCCACGCTTATAATGGTTTCATTTAATCCATCGAAGTATGCTACGTCCGATCTAGAAATAGTTCAGCGAAACAAACGTAAATTATACAATACAACCTTTTTAACAGAGATGCAATGGTAAAATATATTATAACATATGTTACATATAGCCTGCATGTTTATTATCAATTGAAACAATAGGCAAATTATTAATAAATTTTAAGAAGCCACATGAACAGAACCTAATAAGTGTTAATAATTTTAAAAAACATTGTAAATTGGAGTAAAAGGTGCAATTAAAAAATCGATTTTTTTTAAATTACATTTTCTGAAACTTTGATATCTTGAAATTGAATTGAAATTCCAAATTTAAATGATGAACAAAGCAGGCTACTTTGATTTGGAGCAGGTTTAAAACTGTTTCAACCTTTAAACGCGATTTTCTCCAAATACAGTTTTCGAAATCAGTGAGCATGAGATTTCGAAAACTACTTGACCGATTTAGTTCCAATTTGCACACGGTACTTTGAATTACTTTCAGCTCTTTTTGACAAACGCGCCTTATTTTTTTATTATTACTTCTTTATTAAAAATAGACATGTCGAAGTTTTTGGTGAAAACTCGAAAACTAATTTAAAGCAATCACAGTTTTGTGAATAACTATTTTTTAAATATTTTTTATTTATAAAAAGAGCGTATAGTATCAGTCATTAGGAATCCGTCTTGTTTTTTGTTTTAGGTGAACCCGTATTTAAAATATGTTTCTCACTGCTAAGTATGTTTTTGATGGCACATTCTATGCCGACGGCTGCCAGTGGCTTAAGGTAGGAGTATCGTTGCACCGACTATTAGATACACATCAAAGTCCTGATATATTTACAAGATAAAGTCCACAAGTTTGCTACAGTAAAAGCATGTGGACGCTTACCGATGTATTTTCCGAGGAATTTAGTGTCAAAATATGAATATTTAACACGGCGGTTCATGGGAACAAATTTTATTTGCAAAGCATCACAAGTTTGACACGTATCCTTTGATGGTTGTTTAAAATGTAAATTAAATTTTGTAGAGAACACATTATAGTAATATTTTTCTTTCACTGGTACTACATTTTCCTTTTCAAATTCTGTGACGTATAGTTCATACATCTTAATATTTAAGTCAGAATTTAAATATCGTCGTCTTGGATTATGCGCTCTGGTGTAGTGACTATTGTAGGCTGGAAATGACTTTATATGTTTTATAACATTTGTATCATCTATTTTATTGCTTGGAACACGGCCTTTGCGCTGATCAACCAAAGATGTAACTTGTTCTTTAGAACAACATTTGTATATCCGCCCGTCACTCACCTGATAAGTGTCCCAAAGTTTTATTCACAAATTTAGCGGTTAGATAGCATCCTTAGCAAAATTGCTAAGCTTGCTTAGCTAAATTGCAAAAAATTCGATCGAAAAAGCGACATTACATACAATGCCAGTTGGTCGAGACAGTATCAAATCAGCGACGATACGTATTTTATTTAAATCAAGATAATATAATTATCATACCTATATAAGCTCATCGCATTATATAATTAGTAACATTATTTTTACCGTTGCGGAATGTTTTTTATGTTTTCGTTTTAACTCGTTTGTAAAAAATCTGTCATTTGACTTGGATACAACGATACTCCTGCCTTAATTTTAAGATTTTTCAATTGAAAAAACAAAATACAATGTATACCTTCAGTTATGTATTTTATATGGGGTACACCCCTATTTCAAAAATATAAATGGTTTCAACAACGAAAAATGCTGAAAAATAACCCTTTTTTCCGCCATCTAGACTAACATGCCCCCTTAACTCTTAACTACAGAAGTAGCACTTTACAAGGTGAAGTCTATGAGACCTAAATCTTTAGAACTCGTTTTCAGATTAGATGTAACCATACTGTTTCTCTCACTTCAACAGCAACAACATTGCAATGTAAATTCATAAACGTGCGTCGAATAATACTGTTTCTCATCACGTTCGTTTAAAGAATCTGACAACATTCCTCTTGCGTGTCGCTTTGGCTTAAGGCCATTCTACAATGCAACGAAACACGTAACACGGAACATATAAGCGGCGCGATATTCAATTGTATATTTACCTATTTCCATTGGATCCTTCAATCAAGAAAGAGAAAATCGTTTTTAAAACCGAGAGTTTACTATGTCTCTACGTTTTTGGCTACGTCTCGGACATAGCAACGATACGGAAGCGATTGCTAGAGTCAATAAGGATTTCACGGAGCACGTAACGCGATGAGTAACATCCAGCATGCCCCGTTCCGTGCACCGTAACGGCTTACGTGAAAAAAACGATTGCCCCGCCAATATTTTCATACCTGTAATGTTGGTACCCTCCACCTGTCATTATCAACTCTACAGACGAGCTCTATAGACGGATTACGAAACGGGGCATGCTAGATGTTACTCATCGCGTTACGTGCTCCGTGAAATCCTTATCGACCCTAGAAACCGCTTCCATATCGTTCCTATGTCCTAGACGTAGTAAAAATCGTAGAGACTTACAATAAGTAAACGCTCGGGTTTAAAAACAATTTTCTCCTTCTTGATTCGAGGATCCAATGGAATTAGGTTATACAATTATATATAACATATATATAATAATATAACCAATACAATTGAATATCGCGCCGCTTATGTGTTCCGTGTTCCGTTGCATTGTAGAATAGCCTTTATTGGCTTTGATACGTAACGATAGCTTCTCAAGAAGCGAACAAGTTTTACTATCGTCCGAGAAATGTATAATCTCAAGAATTATGTCTTTAACTGCAATATTTAATAAATTTGCTATCTAAAAGGTACAAATACACAAATTCTTACTCGTTTTCGAAAGACCAAACGTAGATATCGCTGTCGATGGTAAGCCAGGCCTTAGAAATGTCTGTAAACAATCCCATCATACAGTGGCATTGCATATCTATATATTTTATTAAGGATTATACTTCAAAGAATACATTTCATATCTAGCATTTATTGTTTCAGTGGGATTGTGGTGTCATAAGGTGCAAATTCCGTATAAATTATAAATTATTAACTAATATAATCAAGGCTTTATATAATTTGATAATGAAATACATTTTTAGGTAGTTTCAATACTTCAATACAAAAAAAAGGATACGGCCAAAATGTTCCATTACTTCAGATGGTAAGGGAATTTTCCCACGCATTCTCATTTGATTAATATGCGACAAACTTAAGGCTCCTCCGTTTAAATTTGGATAATCATGATCATCCAATCCACTGACAGTTGGCCCACCTGTGTATTAACAGTTAGCATGAAATATAGAATATTTCATAAAACAATGTAAAACCGTGAAGATATAAAATTACATGATGCACACAAAGTTACTCTTTGTAAAATAAATCATGTATAGTATAAAACGAAGCCTCGTCTACGCGTTAACTTTTTCGTCCAATCTGTATGTAATTTTCTATATACTGGACTGATATGTCCCTTCAAAGGAAACGTATATGCAACATTAAAAACGGTAGCTCCCGTTAGTTCCATGCACAATAAGTCAGCGCTTTAGTCTCCTCTGCACGTTACTCTTTCTCCCCTACTACATCCAGTTCCCACTCATGCGCATTTTGTTTCCCTTCTAAACTGCACGCACATCCTAACAATGCTTCCAGCATATGTGTAGTGAGTGTAAAGAGGGGGCACCCGATACATCCGCGTTCCTCAGAATTTATCTCTTCTACAGCCCTCTAGTCGCATACTCAACGAGAGGGTACTGTAAATAAATTGCTGCACAATTTACCTTTTCAGTGATGTTTTTAACATTAAATAAAATATTTAGAGGCAACATAATATTTATTGAATTATTATATATTTTAAATTTACATAAGTATTAAAAAAAATTACATAACTCTCAAATCACAAAATACAAAGCTATATTTCACATAGCAATCCATTATTATCCCGCAGCATACCAAAATGATTTACACTGAGCACCATAATTGTGTTAGAGTTGGTGCTCATTTTCTGAAATTTTTTTTATAAGGGAATGGAACAATTTTTTTGTATGAGGGCTTGTCACGCGAACGAGGCTAAAAGCGAGGGAACTGGGCACCAAAAAAATCTTCACAAAGAGTACTGTCAATATATTTATTACACAAAATTGGAGCCTTCCGATAAAATGTCTTTCCCTGCGGAACTGAATTTTTAATTTTTTTTTTCAGAAATACATAAAATATACTGTACTGCCTAGTTATAAGCGAACGTTAGTGCGGTTAGGGGAACAAGATTCTAAGAAAATAATCGTTCGAACGTTCTTCCACCACTGTGCGACGAGTAAAAGAATGGCGCGTTATGTTCGTGTCCGTGAGCACCGCCACTCCTCGTTATAAGCGAATGAGTTACCGCTTGGGAAACGGACGGCTTGCGGCGATTTTTGAATAACAATATCTAAGGCAAGCCAGCTGAGATGATACTGGCTATGACCTCAAAAATATACTGTTACTGTAATTTACTGAGATACGATTTTTTTCTGTTGCCTGAATTGTCTTAACCTTGTCTGCCAATATCAACATTCTATTTATTCTAAATTTGAGTTTATTTATCTGTATAATTATAATTTTATTTCCATGGTACACAGTACATATCCAAAGTTACTCATTGTACAACGTACCAAGATGATACGCGACACCACCTCCTATGAGAAGAAAGCCGAACTAGCAGTCAGTGATTTTCGGACTTGGCATCGGGAACAAGACTCGTTCATTTTTTGCTAGCATCATATCGTTCCGTACGAGTTTTTTTAGTTCAATAAATATCGTTTATGAAACAAATGAGAAATTTTCACTTCCCGAATCAACCCAATAATTTGCATCCTCAACACTTATCATTTCGACATTCTATGATTTAATTTGTACGAGTTCAGAGAGTGGAAGAAAGAAAAACTGCAGAACACTTTGACAAATTTTGTAGCTTTAAAATATGGAAAAATAAATTGAAATTGCAGAATATTTTTTTTTTCGACGAAGCTTCATTTTCAACAAAATAAACATTAAATATTAATAGGGTACGCATGCACTTTTCCCCCTATTTACTTCCGTATCTATATACAATATCATGACTTAAGATAATTTGAAAAAATTAAACCGATATTCCAAATCCGAAAACAGTTTATTTTAAGTTAGTACGTTTTTAGTTTAGTAAATTTGTTAACCAAAACGAAATATTACAGATTTTACATGTACTATTATAATTCAAATTTCCCTATGTACTGAATTACCATCTACTTCCTATGTTTTCTTTTTCAGGATTGAGTGAACGAAGTTCATCATCAGGTTCTTCGCAATCGCCCGACAAGTTGAGGTCACATAAATTGAAAAACTCAAAGCCGCCGATAAAAAAACCCAGAAAATCGCAAGTCTGTGAAGAAAGTGGTTTAGCGTGCCAAAACTTCAAAGAAATACGGTGGGACCAAGATATCTTTCACAAATTTACGACCAGATGATGCTCGTAAGATGCCATCAGAACTCCTGGAACTCATTTTTTTTTATCGAATCTACCGCACTGCTACGCAGAATCTTCGAAGTCACAAAACTCTTTCAATTTTACTGAAGTGTGCAAGTTCTGATGCAATTGCAGGAGTTCTGATGGGAGTTCTGGGTAGTTCTCAAAGAGTTCTATCGATAATTCTTATGGTACAAAGCTGAGAAATTAAAATTGAAATGATGGGCTAACTTCACAGAGGTGCCTTTACCCCACTGAATGTAACCGTCAGATTCAGCGTAGGAGTGTGATAAGATTGTCCATAACAATTTTTGATAAATATTAACAAATTGCTGGAGGCTAGAACTCTTGTCATAGTTATAGAAAAGCACTAGTACTATAATTTAGAACTCGTATGTAGCCCAGACCTCGTGCCTATACACCAGCACGTGTAATGGGAGTCACTGTACCCGATTTGTACATATTCGAAATAAGTTGCTGAAAATACTTTTTGTGCAGTTCTAAAAGCAGAACTATTCACGAATACTATGTAGAACTCTAAATCTCGTAAAAATCTATAAAGTCCGATGATCTTTGAAAAAAATGATCTGCTACGGGAACTTAGCAGATCATTTTTTCAATCATGGTTCTTTTGGGGAAAATCGCTAGAACTATTACTAAAATTTATCAGGAACTATAGAACTCAGTTGCATGCGTAGAGAACTCCCATTTATTTGTGATCTGCTGGCAGTTGATCTGCTAACTTCACAGGCATAGTCAATCAGTGCCACAGGACAATGATATTATCCAAAAGACAGCGGTAGGTATGCGGAAAAGGATTATCACCAGGTAATTTAGATATTGATATTGAAAAGCATTTTTCTGCAAACTTTAAAATGCGCTGGAAATAATCCCCTAAATATTATTGCGTTTGTTCTTCCAGATACTCTATTCTTGTTAAAAGTGTTGAAAGGATTGAGTAGTTATTTGCAGAATAATACGGCCGGTATAAATGCACTAAACGACTATCTGAAAGAAAAGGACATTATAGGCTTGCGGAAACTCACAGCTGTCCAATTTGATAAAGAATGCAGCCTGACGTTGCCTTTCAATACGCTCGAGAAATTTTAGGAAATCGATAAGAAGTTACAAGAAGATAAAGTTTTCAATGAAAGACTGGTGAGTACGTTACACTAAAAACAATAATTTAAAAAATGTTTAATTTTCATACGGTCTTTCTGATTACTTCTGGGTCTTATCATTGAAAGTGTATGGATTGATAGATGGGACAGAGAAGTTTCCCTTGAGGCGTTTTGGATGTCGAATTGACTTGTTTTTCCGTCATACAAGGAGATATTGAGGAGCGCCCCTCAATTTTCTCGTCCCAGCATCTCAGCAACGAGTCTGCCGTTCTTCTTTTTTACCATTACCTACTCTGTATTAACATATTATTTATATATATATATATATATATATATATATATATATATATATATATATATACTTTCTTGCGTCTAGATGTTCTTATAGGATTCCACACGCAGTTAGATGAAACTCTCATAAAAACTGACGAAGCTTTAAAATCTGCTGGAAGCGCCATCGCAAACGTGAAGGACTGAGATGGTCGAAAAATCATAAGCATTTTGTTAAAAATATTTTTTAAGCTTTTCGTATACTTAATACATATAAGTTAAATAATATTTTTTATCGCATTTAATTATCTGATACCCATTTGTGATCCCTTTTAAATTAGATTTAAAATCGCTTTCGAATCCCTGTAAAATCTGATTTGGAATCGCTCTAGAGTCCTGTAAAATCAGGTATTCTGACTAGAATCCAACTTGGCATCATTACATTCCATCTTGGAATCTGCCAAGATACCTGTTTCGATCCCGACCTGAAGCTGTGGATGGTAGCCGGTATCCAGCCGGATCCTGAACGCAATTTCTGCACGGGGTACGAATGATATAAAGTTGTTAGAAAACTAGAACACACGGTGAACTCTATTAAATTGAATATTAGTTCTGAAGTAATTTTGAATCCCATAATGTTATGTATAAGAAGGTTAAAGGGAGCTCCATCTCGTTATAGTAAAATTTGGGTGCGTTTTTTGGTTTTGAATTACGAATGTTATATTGTTTAGTAAATCCATGTGAACCCCTTCAATCGAGATATGCCAGGTACTAAAATCTGATTTGAATTATCATATCGATCAAGGTATCAAATTCATCTATAAGGTGCACCTTGTCCGACGGGATAAGTCTCGGTTAACCGGACAGTTGTGAAATAGAAACGAGAATAGAAGTGACGCATTGCGGCAACGTTGACTAATCGAAATGTCTCTGTACCAGCAAGTTAAATGTGTAAAGCGGAAGCGCGAAGAAAGCAAAGTGACATCGTGAATACCTTCAACTAAAGGGCGTGAGAGATCCCGATAGACTGAACTCGGTTGTGTGCGAAAACGCTAAAGCGAATTCGCGGCCGTAAAGCCCACAGCTAGGGACGACTGAAGGTCGACCTGAGGCTGTCATTGAGCTCGTTAGAGTGGCAGCACGCTACCCGGGTTTTGAAGATCACAGCATGCACGGGAATAAATCGCGAGATTGACCCGAGGCCGTTAAGACCAACGAGCGAAGCCTCGAAGATCGTTTTGAATACGCGGGGTTTGCTTAGAAATGTCCTATGATATCTTGTACTAGAGGGCGTTTTCTTCGCGGTACACTATCAGCGACCAAACATTTTGATAACGAGAGGGAGAAAAAGGCTTAGTAGCCAAAAATATGGGATAGCGGACCGTTCACGAACGAGAAGTGTATAAGGTGACAAAAAAATAAAACCTCTATCCTCAAGTGACACATAAGGAGGTTACCAAGGGGTCCAGCTACCATTAAGAAAAATCTCTTCAAAACTGTTAAAAATGCTGAATCTGATGTCCATGAAGGTTAGGAAATAATATCTTATAATTCTGAGACATTTATCAATGAAAGTAACAATGAATCTAACAGCGCAAGTAACCTTTACGACAATTCTTCAATGTTTAACGACAACAACACAGTACTTTCAAGAAATGATACTCTCTTGTTTGATGATATTGAAAGTCGGTCTGCCGATACGAGTTGTGACTTTACAGACGTTTCAAGAACGAATGGATAATGGATTTAGGAATAACTATGAACGAGGTTCAAGGAAGAACCGTCGCGATAGTCGCCGGACTTCGCGAGCTTACGACAGACCAGACGAGAGAGTTAGACTCCTTATTCGCGAGGATGATTCCTTTGCTCGAGGGAACGGAAACATTCACGATCTTTATGGCGCACAAAATTGATGTGTAGGGTCATACACCGATTCGCCAACTTGATAGGTTACTCACGGATGGAGTAGTTGAGGAATCTTCAATCGAATGGACGAATCCTATCGTAATGATTAAGAAATCGAAGGGATCATATCGAATGTGCCTCGGTTTTCGAAAATTGAATGAAGTCGCGAAGAAAGACGCGTATCCTTTACCGAATTTGACGGGTATGCTCGATCTATTACGGTCGGTGCTTAACAAGCTTACCATCAGGTAGCTTTAGATCGCAGGAGTCCGGAGTATACCGCATTCGTGGTACCAGGAAGAGGACTCTTCCATTATATCGGAATGCCATTTGGGCTCTCGGGAGCCCCGCCGAATTTTCAACGTCTCGCGGATAAAATCATTGGTCCGGAGATGGGTGGAAACGCATTCGCGTATCTGAATGAAATTATCATTACGACCAAGACCTGCGACGAACATCTAGTATGGCTATAAAAGGGCCTGATTAGATTGAAGGACGAGAACTTGAAAATTAACCCGCAGAAATGCGAATTCTGTTGTAACGAGGTACAGTACCTTTGATTCATTGTGAACGCGAATTTTTGGAATGTAGACCCTTCAAAAATCGCACTGATAGTTGAGTATCCATTGCCGGGAAATATTCGTCAATTGAGACGTTCTCTGGGTATGGCGTCGTGGTGCCGACGATTCGTAGAAAATTTTGCAGCAGTCGTCGAACCGCATTTCGAGGATAAAATCGTATGTCGATAGGGAACACCTGAAGTCCTACTGACTGACAATTGAACCGAATTTGTCAATCGAACGATAGAAGAGGTCACACAAACCTCCGAAGTGTACCACGCGACCACGCCACCGTATCACATGCACAGTTCCTTGCACGTATCCCCCGCATTCTTGAATTTCGAGTATTAACCGCGTGCGCTGAAGGAGAGGTTGAAATCCCAGTCCCGAACACCGACAAGTGGAAAGCGCATTTAGAACGACTATCGGAATTGTACGATTTAGTTACCGAGAACCTCAGTAAAGCATTCGAAAGGCAGGCGCGTTATTACGATCGTCATCATCGTGATGTGCGATCCGTCTAAGACAATCTCGGTCGTCGGAAAGTACGCGTTCTGTCCTTCGCTGCGAAAAGTTCTACCTCGAAACTGGCAAATAAGTATACAACTGAACGATATCGAATTAAAAAAAAGTATCTTCCAAATTACTTATGAGATTTAGAACGAGAAGGGCAGACCGGCCGGTAAATACCATGTCAAGGACCTGATTGCATGCCGCGATCCTATGTCTCGCGAGAATGAACCCGAAAATGACAATGTTTAACCCGCACTAAGTTACGCGGGATGTAATAAATCCAGTAAGTTTAGCCGTTCGTGTTGTGCTGATTACCCTGGTGTATCTGGCGGTGGTCCCATAAGAAGAGAAAGAAGATGACTCAATCGCCCTGATCGGGGCCGAAGAGCTCGGCTGGACAGTGGACTGGAATGCCTGAACTCGCGGTAGATTCGAGTCGCACGACAGCAACACGACTGTCGATGTCGCTCACAATCATTTACCGCGTGAGTTCCCGTCTGGGGGAGGGCTGTTGTGATGTGGTGGATTGTACCCGTCAGGTCCTCGGTGGAAATCACGCAGAAACACTAAAGTGGCGTAAAACCACGACAAAAATCCAGACAGGATCCAATGAACGCAAGAGTCTATTAAAGCCTATGACACGTTATTTTATTATTTCTTTTTTTTTTTGTTGTGTACTCTGCCGGAGTTCGAATAGATCCAGATTCCAGGAGGAGGCTGCGACACGCGAGGGTCGACACTCGCGCTATCTTCGGATAGCAACTCTACTGGCCCAGGAGGCGCGCGCAACGCAGGACTCACGTGACATCACGCGGCAGCAACGCGTCTTGCCTGAGACTCAATCACGACGACTGGAAGTGGCGCGCGAAGCACCCGACGATTAAGCACCGCTACCGACCCGTATGACCTAGCGCCCATCGGCAGGTCTCGCCTAAGAGGTATTATTTTACAAATCGAACACTTTTTTCGACTCTAGAATTTAGATTGTATCGTAGTCGGGTAAAAAATTCATTATTTCTGGTTTTACTCACTCAATCGGCTTCGTTTTTTTTTTATTCCTTACTGTGTTATGTTAGCTCTTTAATGAATATGTAAATGATCTTCATGCTGTTATTTAAAAAAGTTATCAAAAATTGTATTGTTTAAACAATTATTTTACATTTGCTCGCTCAATGAATAACACTAAAAAAATTTTAAACTGTGCAGTGTGTTTCAATCTAAAGAACCCAAACTCAAGAAATGTGGAGACTTTACTGGATCGGAAAATATTAAATATTTTCTAGTGCGCGGCGTGCGCGCCGCGCGTGGGTCACAGCTGCACGTGCTAAAACGTTTCTGAATCAAGCCGCAACCACCGTTTTTGGAGACGCTTACGCGATTTGTCGTTCAAGAATAGTGGAAACTTGTTTATCGTTTAAATAAAGGTATATTTGGGTAGCATATTTTCACAAATTACAAGTACGCATAGTTTAAAAAATCTTACAATGTGTAACTTTCTTGCAACAGTTTTTTTTAATGCTTCCATTTCTTAAAATAAGAAAACTTTGAGTACTCCTAAATGTAAATGGAATATGCATTGAAGTAATTATTTTTTAAATAATGTGTCTTATTCAATAAATTTACTCGCATATTACAACTATCCAAGAGACCGAAGAATGTTGAAATTCAAGCCCGTATATTTGAACATTATTTTTCAACACTTTCAATGAAAACAAAAGCTTATCTTCATTCGTGCGAAACTTTCGGAATAAAAGAATGTAAAATGTAATAATTTTCTAAGTATTACAATGAAAATACGTAAAATTACCTCCTGGGCTGATTGTTCTGTATTAGTCTTCGTACGTGATTTAAGCAATATGAGGCGGTACGAATCGCAAATTCTCTGCTCAAGTAACTCTTTTGTTAGTTTTATTTCTTTACACAGCCAATAAACATTCCTCCGAAACTTTCCTCAAGGCCATTCTACAATGCAACGCAACACGTATCGCGGAACGTATAAGCGGAGCGATATTCAACTTTATATTTCCCTAATTCCATTGGATCCTTCAATCAAGAAGGAGAAAATCGTTCTAAAACCGAGCAGGGCAATTGTCTTTTTCACGTAATCCGTTACAGATTACGGAACGGGACATGCTCGATGCTGCTCATCACGTTCCGTACTCCGTATCTC
>JARQTI010000646.1:0-20730 GCA_030142655.1 Trachelus tabidus
GTTCGTAGGTGCCTACCATTTCTGTTGATGCTTCGCTCTGATTGGTCAACTTTGACCTGCTCCCATTTAAAAACTAAAAGCTTCCGGAAAAAACGAAGGTCATTTTCGTGATCAGTGAAGCCTCCCGAACACCGCCTTATCCACGGGGTCAGGTAATTTCGGAACACCCTGTGTACTCGACCATTCAAAAATTACTAAATACTAAATACTCGGCCCATTGACAATCTCCCTACTCATCTCTGCTAATATTATGAATGAAAGTGTGTGTAAAGTAAAACCGAATGAATGAAAGTGTGTATAAAATACTATCAGTGTGTAAAATACGCTCGGGGCTTATGTGCGCATGCGTGACATACATTATTTGACGCCTTGCTATAATGCTTTATTTCACGCATATTTTTAAGGCAGATAAAAACGCATTTTATATACATGTGTTAGAAAAAGATATATACAAATTTTTGAAGAAAATGTAATCTTGAATGCATATGAGCGTCGTTAATGGTGTCCAGCTTGTTAAAGAAGTCGTGTGGTAAGCGTAAGAAAGGAGAGCTTGCTGAATTATTTACGTACCTCAGGCCGTGTGAAAAACAAAGGGGGGACATTATGGTGGAGCGAAACGCCAAAGCTTCGCTTATTTCGCACAGCCGTTTCCCGTTTCGTGTGCACTATTGTTGCACTATTGTTGCTCTCGCAAAGTTTTGGCGTCTCGCTAAGAACACTGTAGTGCGCTCTCAATTGCACGCACGCGTCCACGTGCGTGACAGTGACCGCTTACTCTCCTCTCTTACCTCACCGCACGGCGTCAACAAGTAGGACACCATTAACGACGCTCGGTTGCATGACTTGCTTCATTCTATACATACCATAAAAAAATGACCTTACCGGGTGTTTCAAAGAGTAAATGCAAATTAAATTAAAAAATCACAGAGAGAGACCAAATAGACTAATAAATAAAAGTCAAATGAGAGTATAATTTTTAAATATATTTGTATAAATGAGCTAATTTCACAAAGATAAATAATTACAAACAAATTTCTATACTTAATGTGAATAATTTCGTATGTAGTATAGTTGTGCCGGTTCTGGGTACAGATTCCTCCACCGACAAATACCAACACTCGAGAACATTCGAAGGTGAGTGTCCCTGCTAAGTTGGCAACGTGTGCGCCCACATTTTCTGGAAGTGGAAATTTCCAATGATTCTCTTACGGGCTATATACTTGAAGTTGATATGAAATACCCAATTGAACTTCAAGAACTCCATAGAGATTTACCACTACAGTGGAGACTCGATTATCTGGACCTCGGTTGTACGGATTTGTGATTATCCGGATTGCCAACCGCGAGCAAATATCTTTGTAGTCTAGTTTTAAAAAAATGGTATCTAAAAATTGTAATCTAAAATTTGTTTGCGTCTAATGACAGTTAACTAATATTTTAAACAAAATTAAACTACAGCGACTGTTCTATGTTGTTGATTTTAATAAGTTTAATTTGTTTTTGTTGTTTTGAATAAACATCTAACATTACGTATTAATCCTAGAAAGATACCATATGACAATGTACTTAAAAGATAACTATACGTGGGCGACATAGGTTATCTTTCTAGAGTTAATACATATGTAATATAAAAATCGCTTTTCTTCCTACATTCAAATATCCGGATTTTCGATTATCCGAATGACTTACGACAATTAATTCGGTTAATTGAGTCTCCACTGTATATCCAGACCAGTATACGCCTCCAGGATCTAAAAATTTTAAATTGATGACAACGCTCCTCCCAAAAGAAAGATATATAATTCATGATCAAAATTTTAAAATGAAAATCATGATGAAATACGATGAAAATTCACCGTGTTCTAAAATTTAGAGAGTCACCATGGCTCAACAAGCACACAGATTTAAACACTGAAATGAGAAAAAAGTCGGATAATGATATTGAAAAGAACTTCTGTAAACTTATGAATAACGTGGTTCTTGGCAAGACAATGGAAAATGTTAGAAAACAAAAAGATGTTAGACTCATTACGAAATGGGATGGATGGTATGGAGCAAAGGCTCTTGTAGCGAAACCGAATTTTCATAGCCGCACTGTCTTCGACGAAGATATGGTAATAATCGAGTTAACAAGGAAACTTTGGTAGGTGTCCGCCTCCGATTTTTTTCGTTTTCACATATGTTGTAGTACTCGAAAAACTAAGCGACACGTGTTTTTTCTTATCGGCCCAAACTGAATTTTTCGGGGTGAAAACCGCCCCCGAAAATTGGGGTGCTAAACGCTTATTTTATGATTTCACATATAAAAGCGGTATCTTTCACAATGAAACCAATTGGAAAAATTTCCTCATAATGAAAGATGGAAAATGTGATTTTTTCAAATTTGTCGAATGTCTTTTAGGGGGGAAAACTACCCCAAAATCGTTTTTCATTATATAAAAAATTGCCAAACAGAAGTAAATTCAAGCCAAAAAACTTGAAAAAAATATATGTTGCTCGCGACAATTAAATAAAGTTTGTGTCTTTGCATTTCTGCAAAAAATTATTTTATAGGGGGTAACCACCCCTGAGTACATTTTATTATGTATCTCTTCAATAGAATAGTTTTTGCGAACGAAGCCGAAAGCGAAAAATGTGATATTTTCAAATTTTTCAGAAAATTGTTACGGGGGTGAACCACCCCACAATTATTTTTTCTTATACAAAACCACCATAAGTGCAATTTTCCGTAGAATAAAGGAGCTTATGGTACATAAATATACATTATCAGAAGTACGCGTTATATTAGGAAAATATGAATTACTAAGGAATTATTATAACAAATAGATTTATAGGACCAGTATGCATTATCAGACTATTATTTATTGTGTGTGGTAGAGTAATGATGTTCTTCGAAGAAATTACACATGTTTATTCTGGTTATTAATTTTAACATACGAATAATTTGGCCCGCAGAACATTTTCGAAGCTCCCTGGAGCACTTTTTCTTTCCGAACGTAGGACCGGCAAGTGTGTTACTCATAGACTCTTGGACTGGACGCTATCCAGAAGTTGTATGGCAAGAAGCAACTGCTGTGTAGAATATTATTCCCATGATTATACCAAAAGGCACGACCGAAAAAGTTCAGCCCCTTAATGTCTACGGATTTCTTATTTGGAAGAATTATACGCGACATTTTTCTGATTCTGTTATACTTTTAAATTACAACATGAATGTGTATATGCGAAACAATATAATAATGTTACAGTCTTTAGTATATAATTAATTATCATCACCAAGGTATCACAACCATTCTAAATACTCCTGATTTAAAAGTGGGTACGTCACAGAAAAAGTAGGAGAATTTGAGAATCCAGTAGATTTTTCCTCCAAGACATTTTCCAACACATTGTGTGAAGTTCAAGGATGTGAAAATGTAGCCGTTATTAGATGTTCCTGGTGCAAAAAGTCCTTATGTTTTAAGCATTGCTTCGAAGAGCATCATTACTGTACCACACACAATGAATAATAAAGTCTGATAATGCTTGCTGGTTTTATAAATCAATTTGTTATAATAATTTCTTGGTAATTCACATTTTCCTAATGTCACGCGTACTTCTGATAATGTAAATTTATGTAATATAAGTTCCTTTATTCTACAGGAATATACCAAAAGTAAACTGCACTTATGGTGGTTTTGTATAAGGAAAAATAATGTTGGGGTGGTTCACCCCCATAAATATTTTTTGAAAAATTTGAAAAAATCACATTTTTGATCTCTCATTGAGAGGAAATTTTCCTAGCTGGTATCGTTCGCAAAAACTACTTTATTGAAGAGATACATAATAAAATGTACTTAGGGGTGGTTACTACCTAAAAATAATTTTTCCAAAATTGCAAAAACACGTAAACTTGATTTAATTGTCGCGAGCAACATATATTTTTTTCAAGTTTTTTGGCTTGAATTTACTTCTGTTTGGCAATTTTTTATATAATGAAAAACGTTTTTGGAGTAGTTTACCCCCCTAAAAGACATTCGACAAATTTGAAAAAATCACATTTTTTATCTCTCATTGTGAGGAAATTTTTCCAATTGGTTTCATTGTGAAAGATACCGCTTTTATATGTGAAATAATTAAATAAGCGTTTAGCACCCCAATTTTCGGGGGGCGGTTCTGACCCCGAAAAATTCAGTTTGGACCGATAAGAAAAAACACGTGTCGCTTAATTTTTCGAGTACAACAACATATGTGGAAACGAAAAAAATCGGAGACAGACACCTACCAGGGTTTCCTTGTTAGATAATTATAATTTTGTCACGGCTGACGAATAGGCAATTCTTAGCATAACCAGCACTAGAACGCGTAATGAGCAAATGGAATCATCAGGCCTGGAAATTATAAAAGAGAAAGTCTCTTTATAATAAGAAATTGATATTTAAAACTAGTTTAATAATATTTGTAATGTTGTTCTGTCAATTACCAATTCAAAGGAACTATAAATACTGTGACGTTATTTTTCGAATCACGGTCCCAAGGCGGTTCCGGCTACCGATATAGTTAACTTTCTCGATTTCTGATTCTCCTCGAGTCGCCGTCCCGCTCAGAAGCTACGCTCTCGGATTGATTCGCATAGTTATGTCAAGGCTCTCGTAACATTTAGTATGATTTAGTGGAGGTCGAGGTGCTCAAATCTGCCGTGGGGAGATAGTCTCGACGTACCGAGTTGTCCGACAGAGGGGAGAGTACCCGATGGAGACGTTTTCACGGATCGGCAGAAGCCCGAGTGGGATACCGGCGCCCCGCTGGAGATGGGCAAAGGGCTGTAGAGCGGGCGGAGTTATGGTTTGATATGGCTAAGGGCAGGAGAGGAACCTCCTGCCCGAGTTAAGAATGTGGTGCCCAGCTGTCGCCCGATGCCCTGGTGAAGCGGCCGTGGAGGATCTCCACATGATATGTACCGATTCGTTAAGGAACGCTCTCGATTTGGTTTAAACGGACGACTCGAAGGAGATAGAAGAGTTATTGGATACAAGGATCTCGACCAATCAGAATGATTAGTTTTTGGATTTGACTGTTGTCAAAACAGTCTGTCTCGGGGCACCGACCGAGGTGTCGCGGGCTGGCTCGCGCTCCCGTGTGCTATCTGTTGATAGTTTTTCTAGCCGTGTTTCGGTACGGCCTAGCCAGTTCTCGGTTCAGCTAATTCTCGCGTTTTTCTCGTGATATCCAGGAATTCTATGAATTCCTGTAAGTGCTACGGAGGTGTAGTGTAGTGCATTAGTGCAGTGCCCACCACAGTGTCCCTTGGATACAGCTCTCGGCCACCCCGGATTAGCTGTATCAGCTCAGGTGAGTCTCCCAATTTATTAATTGGTGAAGGGATTTTGATTGACAGTTAGCTTCGTTCTCTCTCGTTCTCGATTCGCTGCTTTCTGTCTCGCGCACTATTGGCCTGGCTTACTCCGACCCTCTCTACCTCAACCTAGCAGCCTGAGCGGCCGTGCATTTCCGTAACCGTCCGCTCCCGTTCCTGCATCCAGTTGCGTTTGCTGATTTTACGCGACCCCAAAGATCAACACCTACGATTGCGATTCTCGATTTCACGCGTCCCCAAAAATGGACAGGATCCGTTAAGCTATCGTTCTTCGGATAGGCTCCGTCAGAGCTCTCGTTTTGGTAGAGTTGGGCCCGTTCCATCCCAACTCCCAGTTCATACCGGCTCGTCAATTCCCGGTGAAACAAGAATTGACTGGCGCCCGCCTGGCTTGCGGATGCATGAACACCGGGTGGAAGGCCGAAGGTAACGTAGGTTGGCTCTCGAAGATAGTTCGCTCTCGGATTTTGTTTAGCTATCGGTGTCGAGTTCAGAAAAATAGAATTACGTTACAAATGGCGCCCAACGTGGGGCTCACCAGCAAATAGTGTTTTACCGTATGCTCTCGAATACTTTCGGTTCGCGAGGAGATGCTCCCGAGCACTCCTAGTTATCGATCCGTGCTCCCGATTACGATGATTCTTCATAAATCCCGAATCGGTCACTCTCGTTCGGCGATCGATCACCGATCAGCTGTAGCTATCAAACCCTGAAAGGAAAAAACATTCCGATGCACTCTCTTGCATCACGCTCTCGCCTTGCGAAAAATCGCTCGTTACCGAAAACGCTCTCAGTGAAGAATTTTCGAATTCCCTCCTCTCGTGACCCCATCCATCGGTGACGTTCTCGACGCGGTTACCCCTAGGTGACTGCAAGGTTACCGCTTTATTGTCAAGCTTAGGCAAATACGATCAACGTTCGCGAATGTTCCCCTCTGGGAGTTCTCGACTTTGAAAAGTCACGTTCTCGTCCACCGCTTGTGACGCTCTTCGAGTTATTATACACAGGTGACCCTACCGGTCATCGCGGTATTTTCAAGCCGCGACGGTTATCAAAACAGTTCCCGACTTTTGACAAACAAGTGTCAGAAGCTGAAGAACCCCCCCCCCCCCCGCGTCTTCGGTTTCGGCTCTCGACCATTTTGCCTCGCGACGTACAGACATCTTTTGACAAGCGAAATCACACCCAAGCACCCTAGTCGATCAATTCCGACCACAGTAGCTTTCGAACATAAGATATTGCTCTCGATTTAAAAGACCTTCTAGGGGTTTGCTCTCGGTTGATAGTTCTCCCGAATCGCCGTTCAGTTGGGAATTTTGCGTGAATCTCTCGTGTCCCGTTGACGTGCTTGCGAAGTCCGACTTTCGGGCATAAGATACCGTCGGTGTTCCGGTACACTCGTGCACGTGTAGGCTCGCGAAGTCCTCGTTAGAAACGATCGGTTACAGTTAGTTCTTGGTTCCCGTCTTCGTTCGTCCGTCATGGCCGAAGAGCAAGGGAAAGTGTTGCTCCCGTATCCACCCCTAGATGAGGACAACGCACCCGTCAACGCCTCAGGCGAGGACAGTGATCCCGAGACCGCTATCCCGGAGATCCCGCCAGCGCATCGGAGAAGGGCTCAGGCCTGGGGTCCGATGCCCGCGATCGCGACGTCCCGTCGTTCCACCGACGTAAGGACGAATGCTCCCGTCCCTGACGATACCCGTCGGCAGCTACCGACAAACCCCGGTCGCTCCAGGGGTACTCCCGGCGCGATACGACGTAGGGTGCAACCCCTACGTGAAGAGTTCTCGTCATCCGATGAGGATAGGCTCACGCGATGGCGGTGGAGATTCCTGACTCCTCACCGCATGCTCCAGGAGGTCCGCCCACGGGCCGTCCCAAGGAGGACGTAGAGGACTTTATCTCTATCGTCGAGGACGGTCGTGCCATGGTTCCAGTTCAGGATGAGGACCTCATCCGAACGCTCTCGTTTTGCCTAAAAGGCATAGCCCGAACGTGGTATCGGGAAGCTATCGCCCTGCTACCGGACTGGCCGGCTGCCAAGGCTGCGCTGAGCGAACGCTTCTCCGATCCCGACTATCAGATCGCTCTTCGCGAAGAGATCTCGAGGAGGACTCAAGGCGAACGCGAGTCAGCTCTCGAATATCTCGGGTGTATGAACGGGTTATTTTCCCGCCTGAGTCCACTATGGACCGACAGGGAACGCATTCGGTATGCACATTGAAATATGCTCCCGACCTATCGTTTGGTGATCCCGTTGCACGATCGCCTGACGATGCGCGATCTCGAGCGTACCGCCGCCCGGCAATAGCAGATCCTGAGGAACGCAGGGACTCGGCAACCGCCAACTAGACCAGAGGCATCCCTTTGCCCCGGGTTCGCATACCGGGGCCCGCCCGCGCAGCGCAGGTTTTCCCGACGTGCTGATCTACGGGCCGTGCACGATGTCGACGTCGCGAGCGACGATCAGCTCTCGACAGAGGACGAAGACCCGGCTCACGATCTGCTCGAGGCAGTGCTACCGGCGCATCAACAACGCGCAAGAGGTATCGGAGGAAAGCCACCAAGCTGCCTCCCGTACGGTTCCGAAAAAGGAATCGCTCCTGACTTCCTTTCGGACCAACCACGTTCGGAGGGATGCTAACGCCGAAGCGTCACTACTCCCGAAACGGGAGACAACAACCGCTCCAGCTACCGATCAACGTGCCTTCGACTGCTGGAACTGCCGCCAGTCTGGGCACTGACATAGAGAATGTTCGGAACCAAGACGTCTCTTCTGCTATCGCTGTGGGCTCTCGGGCGTGAGTACGGCGCGCTGCACCTTCTGCAACGAGGAAAACACGCAGAAGGGCGTGTGAGCAAGTCTCCCGGGCCTCCAGCCTTGCCAAGCTCTCGCGTGCCGAAGCCTCGCCGACATGCTACCGGTCGTAGGAATGGATTGAGGCCGCTATCGACATAAGACACCGATCTCGACACACCGGCGCAGGGAGAAGACGCGCCAGAAGAAGACGTGATAGTTAACGCAGCTCTGGACTCGGGTGTTATCGCGTTTCGGGTTGAAGTAAATATTTACGGTCGACCTGCCAAAGCTCTCGTGAACTCTGGTGCCACAAGAACGTTCATCGGTCCCGACTTAGTAGAATATCTAGGCGATCTCGGCACACCAACCGTGCGGGACCGCCACGACGCGTGGTGATCGCGAACAATCAGGTAGAAACCGTGGAAACCGCCTCGGAGTTCTCGGCAATCCTGAACGGTCTTCAGACCAACGCTCTCGCCTACCACTTGAATTCGCTCTCGGAAGATCTGATCCTCGGATGAGATTACCTACGTACCGCGAAGATGGTAGTCGACTTTTTTGCGGAGTCGTGACACTTCCACGACACTCCGGGGAAGTACTATTCATTTGCTCCCGAGGGAGGTGCGCTGCACATTTCCATGTGCTGTGGTCTCCGCACTTCCGATACCGTAGAGGCAAAACGCTTAAGCGAATTCCTCGAAGCTCACGTACCGACAGTTTCCGCCGAGTCGGCGGTCACCTCACTCGTCGCTCACCAGATCGAGGTGGGAGACAGCCAGCCGATCAAGCAGAGGCCGTATACCGTCACACCGATCATCCACGACGTCATGTGGGCGCAGGTAGATCGAATGCTCGCGACAGATGTTATCGAGCCCTCGCAGAGCGATTGGGCGAGTCCCGTTGTCATGGTTAAAAAGTCAAATGGCAAATATCTTTTCTGTATAGACTACAGAAAGGTTAACGCAGTCACGAAGAAGGATCTACGGCAGGCCCGATACATCTCGATCCTCGACTTGAGTCAGGCGTATTGGCAGGTCTCCATGGACCCTGGTTCTCGTGAGGTGACCGCATTCGTAGTACCTGGCAGCGGCTTGTTCCAATTTAAGCGGATGCCCTACGGTCTCACGAACGCTCCCGCAACGTTCCAGCATATGCTAGATCGACTTATTGCCAAGGAGATGCATCCACACGTTTTGGTTTACTTGGATGGCATTATTATTGTCACCAAGACTTTCGAAAAACACTTCTTGTGGCTTCGAAAAGTTCTCGAAAAGATGTCGAAGGCCGGACTGGCTATTAATCGTGAGAAGATCGAATTTTGCCGTCCACAGGTCCGCTACCTAGGTTTTCTCGTCAATAGGGAAGGCTTGCAAGTCGACTCTGAGAAAACGGCTCCCGTTCACACGTTCCCGGCTCCGCGCAATATACCACAGTGCGCCGATTCCTCGGCATGGCCTCGTGGTATCGATGCTTCTTACCGGACTTTGCCACAGTGGCAGAACCACTGACGCGGCTCACGAAGAAGGGCATGGGCGTGATCCCCGAACAACAACAAGCTCTCGATACGTGAAACGGCTGCTGACGAGTGCCCCTACGTTCGCCTGTCCCGATTTCTCGCTCCCGTTCACGCTACAGACCGACGCCAGCGGCGTGGGTCTCGGCGCAGTACTCACGCAAGTTGTCGATGGTCACGAAAGAGTTATCGCTTACGTGAATCGAGCCCTGAACGCCGCGGAAAAGAAATACACTATGACGGAACAGGAATGTCTCACCGTGATCTCGGCAATACGGAAATTCTGTTGCTATCTCGAGGGTTATTCTTTTACGGTTATGACCGACCACAGCAGCCTACGGTGGCTGCATAATTTGAAGGACCCTACAGGGCGACTAGCCCGTTGGGCCTTGGAGTTGCTGGAATACAGCTTCGTCATCGTCCACCGCAAGGGCGCGTTGCATCACGTTCCCGATACGCTGTCGAGGATCCCTGAGGGTCAACAGGACACCATTGCGTGTGTCCTGGATACTCAGGATGCCTGATATCGGCGGAGGTTTCGCGAGCTCCCACGAAGTTCTCGAATCGGTGAATTGTCGAGGGAAGATTGTACTTCCATCGACCGTCCGAGCTCGCCGGTCCCGATCTCGAAGATCTCGACGCGTGGAAGCTAGTGCTCCCCCGTGAATCCCGTTTCGCAGCTACCGTACGATCCGTCACACGGATCGTACGTTCGAGGTTGGGGATCTCGTCCTGCGAAGATCGCACGTGCTATCGTCAGCCGCCAGACATATATCTGCGGCCCTGGCACCAGAATTTTGTAAGCCGCCGATCTAGAGACAGAGTTAGACGAGGTCGCAGCTCGAGCAGATCGCATAAGGGATGCTGCAGGACCCCTGTAACCCAGGTCACAACAGAAAACCTCACATGGCAACAAGAGACCGAGTCTGAGGAATGCATTGAAGCGTTTGACACAGGACCTCCACGCGGTGACAAGCCACGGATGAACTGGCGCATTAAGCCCTCAAGTAAAGGTAAGAACAGTAATCGTTCAGATTATGTTTGCTTTTATTACCGCAGGCTTGGAGATAATGCCGGTAACGGCGAGGGCAACTGCGTATTCAAATTCTAGGGAAACACCAGTAGCCATCCGCAGTAGAGGCGTTGAGGGATGGCTCTACATCAAATCTTCCCATGAATATTGACAAGATTAATCATTTACGCTTCCTCATCGACAACGGAGCAGTGGTATCGTTCCTACCAAAAAAAAAACTGCAAGGGAGTGAACAAGTACATAGACTACAAGATGTACACTGCTACTGGCATGCCCATTAAGACGTTCGGCATCAGAGTTCTGTCCCTTGGGCTAGGACAACACAAACCCTATAACTGGAAGTTCTCCGTGGCTGACGTAGAGCAGCCCATCACCCGAGCTGACTTGCTGACTTCCTGAAAAGTCATAACCTTACAGTCGATTTCAAGAATCGGTGCCTATTAGATGTGATCTCGCACCATCAAGCACCCAGGAAAGCAGCTCAGCAATCTATATATATATATACATGGCTATCATTCAAACGACAATTCGCTATACAAACTTTTTACCCAGTTTGCAGATATTACCACTCATAGGAAAGCTGATGTCCGAGTCAAACACCAAGTTGTTCATCATATAGAAACAAAAGGTCAACCAGTGTTCCAACGTCCTCAGAGGCTGGATCCTGAGAGGCTGAAGATAGCAAAGGCTGAATTTAATCTAATGACCTAGCGAGGCATCCCTATGGCCGAGAAGGACATAAATAAGACAACACCCGTGTGGAAATACGATAGGGGTTTACTGTTTTGCACCTAGCATCTAGCTAGCTTTTTTGATCAAGGTTAACTGAAGAGACGCTAGATATAATCTCGGTAGAATTCACCTATAGATGGCACATACATCTAGGGTCTATCTAGTTTTCCTGTTCTAAGTTATCTGTAAAAGGACTAGACGTAAATTATCTAGCACATATTTATAAATCGCGATGACATCTCGAGTCTATCCAACTATACTAAAACATATTGTTCAGCGCTCCTTGCGCGCGAGATCACAGGCAAGACCTAGCCTTACCTTCACAATTCTTGTGCACTCATAAGAAAAGTGGCGTGTTAAAATAGTGACAGTATTACGAGATCGAGTGATATAGTACTATTAAATTTGAAGTTTCAGTGTAGTGATTGGAATCATGAATAAAGACTAAAAGCGATCTGTAAATCGAGAACGGATAAGAAGACACCGTGCTGTAAATGCCGACGTGGAGGAAATATTGAGAAAACGATCTCGTCACAAACTTCATCAGAGTAAGGGATTATTTTGTGACAATTTCACAGATACGAAACTCAGTTCATGCATTTGATATAATAAAATTATAATTTTAGTAACTATCATTAAAGATGTTGTTTTTATTTTTTGTTTTATATGAAATGCCAAATGGTCGGTATTTTGTTCCTGTATTTGTGAAAAATTGATTGCCTTTTGCAAGCATATTTATATAATTAATAACAATAGGATAATATATGTTTATGTATTATACGTTCACGATTCAATGAAAATTGAATAACGACTGCATATAAATTCTGGCTTTGTTACTTCTACGCTACTTAGATGCTAGCTAGTTTGCACCTCGACAGTTTTATTATTTTCAGGCTGACCAAGCCCTAGCTAAGTTTACAGGACGAAGTATAGAGATCCTGTCCAACTCCTAGATAGCTTTCTATCCAAAGGCTGGATACCACGAAATTACACATAGCACGAGGTCCTAGCCAGCTTTCCTATCTAGATCTTGTACAGAAAACAGGTAAACTTGGTGTTATCTAGCTGATACCTAGTTAGAATTTCTACACGGGCAGTTGCCACGCCATTTGGACTGGACTGAAATTTAGTATGTTGCCTTTCGGTCTACGTAATACAACGCAGACATTCCAGAGGTTCATGGATGAATGGTCTTCAAACGTCTGAGGGACTACGGCCTCACAATTAACACGGAGAAATGCCAATTCATCAAATCATAGGTGAATTATAAGAGACACAGAATTAATGCTGACTGCACGCGACCTCTCCCAGACAAAGTGCAGGCCATAACAACCATACTCAAGCCCTAAACGATAAATGAATTAAGACGTTTCCTCGGAATGGCAAACTTCTACAGCAAATTCATAAAAAATGCAGCAAGTATTCAGTCACCACTGTACATACGATTATCTAAAGGATAGTAGGAAGAAAAACAAGAGGCCCATCTGCTGGACGCAACAAACAAAAGAGGCCTTTGAAAAATCCAAACAAGGCCTGACACAGGCAGCATTCGCTTCCCTACGAGAGGGCACATTCTTTATCATGACCTCCGATGCTTCCAACACAGCAACCATTAGGGTTCTTCTTCAGGAAGCTACATAGCAGTGATCTAAATTACAGTGCTTAGGATCGCGGACTCTTGGCAGTCTTTGAGACGATCAAATACTTCAAGCACATGGTAAAAGGCCACAAACTACGCATCCAAACGGATCACTAATCGCTGACGTATGCCTTCCAGTAGATTTCTGATAAAGCATCGGCCCGCTGGCTTAGACAGTATGACTTCATGGACAGTTTACAACAGATATACAATACATCATAGGCAATTCCAAGACCGTAGCGGATGCACTCTTCAGAGTTGAGGCCATCCCGATGCCAGTCATCACGGACACACAGGAGCTCGCAGAGGATCCGCTGAAAGACCAGAAATTGCAGCACATTCTGGAATAAAACACAACACTGCACTTACAGCCACTACGCATCGATGGTTTGGAGAAGACAGTTTACTGTAACATTTCTACAGGTACAGCCTGGCTATACATTCCTAAGGCATTACCCTAACGCGTCTTCGATTGTGTCACACATGTCCCAGACGAACGGCAGAGCAACGAACCTTCTTGTGAGACAGCGATTCTTTGGCCCAATATGAAAAAGGACATCCTAGAACGAGCCAGAATATTCCTACCTTGTCAGTTGAATAAAGTCAGCCACCACAATCGCAATGAAAATACACACATCGCAGTCCCAGGAAAATGGTTCCAACATGTGCACTTGGATAACCAGCAGCAAAGGGCTACAAATAATGCCTAACCGTGATATATCGCTTCACGCGTGACCGGAAGCAGTATCACCAAGGCGGTTACAGCGAATTCCAGCAATGAATCCGTCTACATGCACAAGGTCACCCGATTTGGTACACCAGAAATTATCATCACAGATTAGGAAAATCAACTTGAATCGCAGACGTTCAACGCACTAACCAATCTCCTCGGTTGTGAGCACAGACGGTTTATAGCGTATCATCTGCAAACCAATAGCATCCTGGAGCCGTGGCACCGCTTACTGAAAATGATACTAAGTTGCTACGGCAAGCAAGATTGGATGAAGCACTACCCACCACACTCTTCGGACTGGGAACAGCACACAAAGAGAGCATTAAAGACTTGGCTGCTGAGCTGGTCTACTAGATGACACTGAGAATACCTAGGGAACTAGTATACCACGACTTGGATTCTACTGATTCACGAATCTTTGCCGACAAGTTCCGCAGATACATGACGAGATTGACACCAACTCCTACATCACACCACAACAAGAATAGACATGTAAGTATGTATTATATGTATGCAATATAGATATATTTACATACAAATAAATATTAAACATATAAATATTATTTAATGAACTTTGATTAATACTATTTTTAATATTTTCTGCAACAAAGTTCAAGTCTATTTGGAGCCAGATATCAAATTCAGGAAGCATTTCGGCAGCTTCTTCCTGGCTAGACGTAGCAAAACCATTCGATCTTATTACAAAATCTTTGAGATAATAATTAAAAAAAATGATGAAAACTACATACATTAAACGTTAAGTTACATATCCACCATGGCCAGGTAAATAGACAGATACGTATTTTTCAATGTAAGCAACAGCTTTGTAGGAACAATGACGCGTAAGATTTTTGAAAAAAAGCTATGTCAGTATTCAAAATTGGTAGTAAAATAATAGTTACTTTAGTTATTGACAAATGGCTCTTCCTGCAATGAATAGTTCTCCAGATACTGAAGAAAAATCTAAAATGAAGGAGTAAAGAGAGCACAATGTATAATTAGTGGATTTTCGTGTTAGTGTTGATTTATCAAATTTGCTTGATTTATCCGAGACATTATCCATTTCTCGAACTTTCTATTTGCATGGAGCTGCACATATTCAGAGGCACTCTTGAAAGTTTCAAAACTCATCTCTCTTCACTCCCTCCAGTTGAAGGTTCCCCCATCCAACTAGAATTCATTCTCGACACCGCGTACCCTTAGTCCTGGAGCTCCGGGACTTCCCTGCCTCACCGTGCCCACAGTTTTGCCGCCCCTGCGCCGAACTCAATACCTTACCGAGACTCACCCCATTCACTCTTGAGAACTCTTCCAGCGGATCAATACCGGAGAAATAACAAAAGTAAACAGGTCTGGGATGAATGACAAATATAAATTATACATTGAGCTTAGTCAACAGTGAAAACGGTAAGTCTCGATCAAGCTCGACCGGATGCTACAGATTATCCACGTGCAGAAAGGATATTCTGTCTGAAAGCAGGAACCTTCCAGAATATGTTCAATGTGAAAAATGTCGTAGGAAGTATTGTCGAAAATTCCCACGATGATGAATTGTCCCTCTGATGATTCCCATCGGTGGTTGCGAGCAAACCAAATAACAGCACGAGGCAAACCATTTCGTTTTATTCACAGACCATTTTCGAGAGTATTGTACAGCAACCAGAGCCCCAAACTATTTCGTTAGGAACTTTAGCATGATTTATATTCAGACGAATATAATATCATAGCGCGTGCGTTCAATAAAACAAATAATTCAGAGTGGGGCGCAGAATAAATTACTACTCAGAAGAACTGTGAACTAGCAGTTAATTTTGTGCAGGTTCTGCCATCAGCAACAAATCATGATATTAACGTTAAATCATACTCATTGTTACAACTTAGCACACTTTCAGATGTCAATAATCGTCGACATATACAATATTTCGTATATCTGCAATAGCTCAATTTTAATCATGAAAACCACCCCTCCTCCCCCTTTGAATACGTAGACGCTATCACTAAATCCTATTAACATCGGCCTAGCTGCAACCAGTTGAGCGGTGTAAATGATTAAAAGGTATGAACAGATTTTGGATGTTACTGACTCAAAATCTATGGCTAAAATTGCCAAATTCAAAATGCCGAATTAAATATGGTGTGCTGGTACATCAAAATCTCACTTACTTCTTGCACAAATTTGAACTCGGAGGGCCTTAACGTCGTTGACTTCTGATTTCAGTCTTCGGAAATAGTTCCTCGCGATCTCCTCACTTGTTATTCCTGGGTTCGGCAAAGAGCGAGGTTAGCTCTTCGGCTGTACACTCTTTTTGTAGGTCCACGGAGTGTAAGCCGGTGTCTAACGCTCCTCAAAGTTTTTGACTCGCATTCTATCGCTTTAACACATCAACTATCAAGACTATATCTTCCTCTGTGTTCTTGCTGCTAGAAAGTCATCTTCAGTTCTTCTTTGAGACCATAAGTAGTACAAGTGAACAGTTTCTGGACCAGGATTCATGTAACCGACATTTAAGAGACTTCTAAGGTTCGTGTTCGTTCTAAATCGTCACCGTGTCCCCCCCCCCCCCCTAATTACAAGAAGTGACCTCATGGAGACCGTCCATTCCGAAAAATTTTGATCAATTCTAGGAAGTTTGCTTTGGATTCTAGAAATTTTACACCAGATTTCAAGAACTGATCGGATGCTTCTAGAAGCTTCGATGGTTCGTATCGTGCTAAATCGCGGAGAATCGTTCTCAGAGGCGGCGGCCATGTCGTATGACGTTTTGAGGCAACCCGTTGCCTCTCAAACCCTCCCTACCGAACCCGTGCAGGTTTCAGACGATAGCCAATTTGATCTTGAACGTTATCTCGCAGAATTGCGCATCGAGGATGCAGCCCTCCGGAATGCACCCGCGATTCCAAGAAACCTGACAGTTTTTATGAGTCATCCAATTTTGTTGACTGTCTCCTGCGACCCCCATGCAGACTCCAGGCGTCAGCTCTCATTGTCAGTCAGACACTGTTTTGACCTTGAGGATGTTTTACGACATCCTTGTTATTCGGATATCAAACTATTCGCAGAAGATAAGTGACCCTTTGTGCATTGTGTATCAAATGTTTTTTTTGATACGTTGATAATCTCATAAAAAAGATTAAAGATCGATTGGACAAATTTCTGCCAATATAAGTTAGCGAAGCTGGAGTGTCAAAAGGAATATAAGATTATCAGCATTTGAAAGATTCAAACAAAATATGGAATGAGATTAATCGTTGACATCGAAAACAGCTTCTACGATATGATCGTGCTGGATCAAGTAGAACGCTGATGTTTCGACAAGAAAAGTCTCAGAAAGAAGTTAGGGTAAGAGCATCGAAGCGGGAGTAGGGCGGCCAGCAGCCGAGAGGCAGGCCAGACCCGAGCGTAGAGCGGGTGTCTTTTCGCCTGTCTCATGACACTATTTCTGTCACGAGTCGGAGGATTCACGTACAAGAGCATCTCTCTCACTTTTAGCGACAGTCTTGTATAATACTGCCAATCTTACTGTTATAAACGATTCCCATTATCGCATCAAGACACTCGATCGAGTCTCGTGCCTAGTACAGACAACCGGCTGTACAGGGCACGAACCGTCGAGATTTTTAACCCGAGTTATTTCTTGTATGGCGGGATCAAATATCTTATGAATCGCTATATATGAGATAAAATTATTGATAAATTCACTATAGGAATTGAGAATTCTGAATCAATTGCCCGCAAGATCAATACGATTAATATACGAGATCAGGGCCTATTGAGATGGCAAGCGAGATCATTTTATTTCAGTTCCGTCGTCGTCTTCGCACATCTATTTATTTTTCTACATAACAGATGGTATTGATTAAGATACGCGGTTGACTCTTGTGCCAAGTATAGGCAATCGGCGGTACAACCAAGGCGACGAAGTAAGTCATGTAACTATACGTCATTAACCATATCCTGCTTGTAAACACAGTGCGATAAGGTAAGAGAGAAGAGTTAGCGGTGACTCTTTACGTACCTCCGCCTGTGCGTGCAACGGGCAGAGCATTACAGTGCGAACAAAACGCCAAACCTTGCGAGAGCAACACTAGCATCATATTACCGACTCGTTCGCACTAATGCTCTGTGAAAAGTATGATACGATGTATCCTCTCAGTTACTCACACCGCCTGAGGTACGTAAATAATCCTGCATACTTTCCTCTCTTACCTTTAACCACGCGGTATCAACAAGCTGGACACTATTAATGACGCTTATTTGCATCCAAGATTACATTATCTTTTAAAATTTGTATACACTTTTATGTATTTTTAAAACAATAGACTTGTAAATCCCCCAAAAAACACTTACGTGTAAAAAACTACGCCTACGTTACTTCTAAATTTTTGTTATCAAATTTAAAGGCCTCGCTAGTCACAACAGCCTACGTAACACCGACTATGTGAATTTCTTATACTTAAATTGCACAATAGTTGCATCTAAGATAACAGTTACCGAGATATCAGGCGGATTTGATTGAAACTCCGTACTCGGAGGTTTTTGAGGTTGAAGATTGCAAAGTTGAACTCGAAGTAAAAAAAATTCAAAATGGTGGATCCATTATGGCAGATAAAAATTTAAAGAGTGACTTGTTTTGGATGCGAAACGTGGTATAATAATATGTGTACATGATACCATGGTCAATCCTGACTGGACCATTAAGTAATTAACTTTTTAAGCCCTTATTAAGTTTAGTCATGGCAAATCTAAAATTGCCTTATGAATCTCTTGTCCGGCAAATCATTACTGATTTGCGTACTTATTACCATGAATAAGCCTAATTGAGCCCTAAATTAACTGACCTAGTATGGCCCCATTAAATTTCGCCACACAATCCTAGAATTTCCTTATTAGGTCCCTAATTATCTGCCCTATGTTATCTGAGGGCATCCATGATAATTTTCTTCACGGTTTAATAATTGTTAAGTTTGAATTCGAAAAGTTTTTCAATGATATAGAAAAACTTAATCCGTTACTATATTGTCCAATAATTTACAAAGAAAGAGATATTTTTAAAAATGGTTAAGCCAGAAACAATCACTTCTAAGCTTGGAGTCAAGAGTGGTCGCGTGCCGGTCGCGTGCCTGAGGCGGGACCTATCCCACCAACGATAGCAACCCCCACCAGTTAGGTCGTTTGACGGTTATTGATCCGCATGGGTACCCACCTCGGGGATGAGTAAGATATCTTGAACTAACTACCAGCAATGTGATTACTTTTCTGAACACCTGTGGACTTTGGGGAATCTACTATATCACGTGAATAACAGCATTCTAAGTAGTCACACGCGGAAAAAGTCCAATGGATTTTAGGTAGCTGCACAATGTGAGAATTTAGAGGGCCGTAGATAACCGGACAGACGAAAATATCAAGGTTCTCAAGTAGCTGCTTATGGAAAGATCTAGAGGATCTTAGGTAGCGGCAAGTGGGTGCTTCATCTACAAGAGATAGCTCACTCATCGAATAACGTGCACACAGTAGACAAAAATAGTATTACCATATAAATTAACAAACTGTTCGTATTTTCACCGGGGCCAGGATTGAGGGAGCTTGCATACGCAAAGATACTTGTAATGAAGCAAGATAAGACTTAAATAGTATACAATTCTGTCACAGCAACGAAGCTGTTCGTCACTATCAATAACTACTATCAATAAGTTATAAATAAATTCATTCTGAAAATGAATATTTTTAAAAAATCGATTGTATTGTTATATCAAAAAAGTCCTGCGAGTACTACATCGAATTAAATGTTTTTTGGTTCACTGAAGTTTTGACAGCTATCATTTGTCAATTAGGCTATCACATGAATGATTAATTTTATATTTTAAAAATGAACATGTTATTTTATATTACAATAAACATCGTTGTAAAAGAAGTAGAATAAAAAAGGAATTAAGTATCATAGTAAAGAAGTGTCGAAGATCATTTATTGGACCTTACGGCATAACAAGAAATTTGGTGGCAGCAGAAAGGATCTCAAGCCAGTACGGAAGCCGAATGCACCAGAAAATGAAGATAATAAGGTTACTGTAAGTAGCAAAGTCAAAAGAAACTATTTGCTTATGAACCGCCGAGAATTCACAGAATACAGACAAGTAAAAGAAATTATACTTTCTGACGACTCTACTTCTCTTGATTCCGCGGACGACATTAACGAACGAGATCGTACACAACAATTTTCTAATACAATGGCAGATCGTCAAATTCTCTAAACTCTAACAAGTCATATTGCGTCTTTGCAAGAACAAATAGAAACTTTGACCATAAGAATGAAAGATATATGCGCGTCACCCGGTAGACATGCGACGCGAAACGAGATTTTTACGTTATATATTAAACGGATATATATATTATTATATATATACGAAACGACGACTCCACATCAGAGAGACAAGATAATGCAATATCACTTGGTATGAAGAATTTAAAATCACATCTTGAATTAATAACGGAATTCAATAATATCTCAGTAGAAACATTCATTTTTGAAACAAAAACGGTTTTGGATGAAATCCCAGAAGAACTAAGAAGAACATTTATTCGCTTAGTTATTTCAAAAAAAAAAATTATTAAACAAGCTAGAAAAATGATTGACGGTCATGATATTAAATCGCCAGACGATCTTTTTCAAACACTCCGCAGTAATTTTGGTGATGTTAAATCTTTTGATGTTACTACTCTTGAAAGAAGTCAGTACCAGCAAGGGAACGATAATGTATTGTCCTACAGTAAAAGATTTAACGAAACCCATCTGAATGTAAAACGAGCAATTAACAGTAATCCCGAATTTGATTCTAATCATCGAGCGATCAGTCTGCTTAATGAAGAGAGGCAAGGCCTCGTGCAGTATATCCGAGGTCTTCGTCCTAGCATTAAACTAT
>JARQTI010000646.1:23171-44280 GCA_030142655.1 Trachelus tabidus
ATCTGGGTCGACGAAGAATTCAATCCGTGCGCAAGTGGTCCGTGGGCAACTGGGTCTGTGGGCAAGTGGGCCGTGGGTAAACGGTCCGTGCGCATCTGGGTCCGTGGGCAAGTGGTCTGTGCGCATCTGGGTCCCTCCCAGTCCGTACGAAGCAAGTCCTTGGGTTCCTCAGTTGCTTCAGCTGCCGCGATTTTCTCCGTGGTGACAATAACGGGCATGTTGTTGGTGTTGAGTCTGGAGAGTACATCAGCAACGACGTTGTCGGAACCGCGTACGTGTAGAATTTGCGTGTTAAATTGCCAGATGAAATCCAATTGGCGTAACTGACTAGGTGATGTCTTTTCCGTCTTCTGTTGAAATACGTATGTGACAGGTTTGTGATCCGTTTTTACCGAAAAAACTTTAAGCCTGAGTATATTACCTGCAGTTTGCGATCGTACGTGCTGTAATTTCGTTGAGCACTGGAGAACTTGCTTGAGAAAAAACCAGGTGGTTCCCATTTGTCGTCGACTCCCTGCTGTAGCACTGCGTCCATCGCTGTGTCGGAGGCGTCTATGCAAAGAGCTAACGGTGCGTTGTCTGCTGGATGTACCAGAAGTGATGTTGGCTAATTGATCCTTACATGCTTCGAAGGCTTTTTCTGTGTCTGCATTCCACTGGATAGGTCGCTTGTCCTTCCTCTTTGCATCCTTGAGGTAGACGCATAGTGGAGCTTGTGTTGCCGCTGCATTGTGTACGAAACGTCTGTAAAAGTTGAGTACTCCCAAGAATCTTCGTAGTTCGTCTATGGTGGATGGCTTTTGGTAGTCGCGTATTGCCGCGACGCGTTCCTCTGGGGCACGTGTGCCGTTCTTGTCAATCGTGAATCCGAGATACTTGACGGAAGGAGCGCCGAAGACACATTTGGCCGTGTTGATTGACAAACCGTATTCTCGAAGTCGCTCGAAAACCCGACGTAGGTGTCTTTCGTGACCTACTTTGCTCTTGGACGCGATCAGGATGTCGTCCACGTAGCAAAAACAGAAGTCTAGTCCGCGGAGTATGGTGTCCATGAATCTCTGGAAACTTTGCGTAAAGTTGCATAGTTCAAACGTCGTAACGTTGAATTCAAAGAGACCGAAGGGTGTGATAACCGCTGTTTTTGGTCGGTCCTCCTCTGCCACTAGGATTTGGTGGTAAGCCCGTTCGAGGTTGTGCGTAGTGAAAATGGAACAATCACGAAGTTTGTGTGAAAAATCATGTAAATGCGGTACGGGGTACTTATCTGATTTTGTGCAAGCGTTGAGTCGTCTGTAATCTCCGCAAGCTCTCCACTCGCCTGACTTTTTGAGGCCGAGATGGAGAGGGCTGGCCCATTGACTTTTGGAGGGCTGGCCCATTGACTTTTGGAGCGCCGGCACATCCCTTGAGTCAGCATATGCTCGAAGTCGGCCTTGGCAGCCTTAAGCTTGGCACCAGTGAGGCGTCGAGCGCGCTCAGCCTGCCGTGGACTCTGTGTATCTATGAGGTGCTGGACACCATGCTTGAGTAATCCAGTGAATTTGACTGGTACATTTCCCAGCGTTCTCGCCGAAAGTTCTGGGGTAATAGCAGAATCCCTGTTGATTGTTTTGGGACGCTTCCTTGGATGTTGACCTGTTGCGTCCTCATTCCTTCTTCCGTTGGTCATCGATGAACTTCTCGATGGCTGTCAGTCTTTTCTCCAGTGCATCTTGTACTGGTTCGGACTTAGGACTATGTGCAGTGTTTTGAGTGATCGATACCTTATCCGTGAATACGGCTGACACTTGAGTGTAGTTCCTTTCCACAATTTTATCTGCCATAGTGGCCAGTTTTTGTAGCTCGACGTCTTCTACAATGGATAGTACGTCGTGTGCTCTAGCTGGTAGCCGTTGTAGCCAAAGTGTGCGTAGAATCTTGTCGTTTATTCTACCACCTGCGAGAGTTCTCATCTCCCTTAGGTCAGTTGGAGTCCTGTCTTGCAGGACTAGGTCCATGAAGACCTTGCGAATTAATTTTTTTTTCATTGGATTCTGTGAATCGAGATATTAAAGCTGTCTTAAGTGCGTTGTACTTATCCGTATCCGGTGGAGCTTCGATGATGTCGTCAACCTTGCTCATATCTTGTTCATCGAGATGCCGTATCACCGCGTTGTATTTTGTTGTGCCCGAACGAATGTTGAAACATTGAAATTCGGATTCTAGCTGTATGAACCATAGCGTTTGACGTCTTCGCCAGAATGTGGGAAGTTTTATGTTGCGAAACTCATTCGCTTGAATTTTTGGTGCTTGCTGCCGTGCCAGATTCTCACGTACCTGTTCAGGTTGTGGCGGTTGTCTTCAGCCATGGCGTTCATAAGATTCCTTTGTTAATGCGGAATGCCCGTGGTTTTTTTTACCGGTGCGGTGCGCCGTTCCCTCGTTCGTTAGGAGGAACCGCACGTGTGGTATTCACTTTACTGTGATCACGCCGGGGTCACCAGTTAATCTCCAATCAATATATGTAGGGAATATGAGATTATTTTTGTAGCTAAGAAGCCATATTCGTGATAATTTGCACAGTAATTACACAACAAAGGATGGATGATAATCTCTTTACTAAGATACACAATTGTTGCTTCGACTAGCGTCGAGTAGGAACCATCTTGGAACTGTCGCTACGCGGGGCGTAGCGTCGCTTTTTTAATAGGGCGCGTTGACACGGTGCCCCTGTTTAAAACCGCGTTTCTATTTTTGTCCTGCTTGCAGCCGCGTTTTCATGATGCCGTATGGTGGCGTCGTGTGTCCATACGGTCTAATAAGGCAGAGCCATCTTACTACAAAAGAATGTGAACATAGTCTGTAGGAAGTTAACCTGCTTTCGGTATAAGCTTGAACGCTCTCGCAAGGCAAGGACGCTAAATAAAGTTTTTCTTATTTCAATCCGTGAATTATTATAACTCGATCCTGCCATCCTGCTCTGATATCACTATCAACAACAAATCCAATTTATTTGATCTAGGATCAGGTGATCCTGTGGACCAGTTTACATTTTACTGGTTATAGTATTATATACAACACAAAATTGTAAGTTATAATCAATAATATATTGAGATAGAATTCAAATTTCTTAAGATAGCCTCGTCGCCAGACGAGACCACCGTTAGAATATATAGACCGAAGGCTGTCCTAGGGCGCGTGCGCAGGATTATTGATTCCCAAGATCCCCGCCAGGTCGCGTGCTTCAGGTAGCGTGAAGAACACTCTCCCGTGGAAGCGCTCGTAGGAAAGAGCTGGAGAGGCAAAAGAAAACTCGTGGGATAATTATCGATCTACATATAATAAAGCGACGTCAATATAACGTACCAAGGAATAGCCGTTGACCAATAATATAATACGAGGCCTGTATAGTAACTAAGTTGGAATAAGCAGATAATAAACTGTAAGTAAATTTTTAATTGATCAAATACTATTATTTTTTCAATATTCTTGGGTCACCCAATTCGAACCTCTTCTCTAATTGACTAGCCGTTGCACTTCGAACACTTCGTGGTAGGATTTATTGGTTTGCCTATAAACCAACTGGCGCTTAACGCAAAAGATAATAGTTTTAGAGCCCTAGGAGCCATTGACCCGGGCCGCGCTAGGTGAAAGCTTAATAAAAGTATTAATTTTGGAAAGGAAAAAGAGAGGCTGTTTCAATATAATGTACTATAATGTAATAAAGATAAGTAAAAGTATACCAAGATATAAGTTGTAACGTGATTTTTCGAATCACGGTCCCAAGGCAGCTCCGGTTATCGATACAGCTAAAGTTCTCGATTTCTGAATCCCTTCGGGTCGCCGTCATGCTCAGAAGCTACGCTCTCGGATTGATTCGCATAGTTATGTCAAGGCTCTCGTAAGGTTTAGTTATGATTTAGTGGAGGTCGAGGTGCTTGAACCTACCCTGGGGAGATAGTCTCGACGTACCGAGTTGCCCGGCAAAGGAGAGTACCCGACGGAGACGTCTCCACGGACCGGCAGAAGCCCGGGTGAGATGGACAACGGGCTGTAGAGCGGGCGGAAATATGGTATAATATGGTTAAGGGCAGGAGAGGAACCTCCTGTCCGACTTAAGGATGTGGTGCCCAGCTGTCGCCCGATGCCCTGGGGAAGCGGTCATGGAGGATCTCCATATGATACGTACCGATTAGATAAGGAACGCTCTCGATTTGGTTTAAAGGGACGACTCGAAGGAGATAGAAGAGTTATCGGATACAAGGATCTCGACCAATCAGAATGATTAGTTCTCGGATTTGACTATTGTCAAAGCAGTCTGTCTCGGGGCATCGACCGAGGTGTCACGGGCTGGCTCGTGTTCCCGTGTGCTATCTGTTGACAGTTTTTCTAGCCACGTTCGGCACGGATTAGCAAGCTCTCGCTTCAGATAGTTCCCGTGTCGTTCTCGTGCTATCCAGGAATTCTATGAATTCCCGTGAGTGATACGGAGGTGTAGTGTAGTGCATTAGTGCAGTGACCACCACAGTGTCCCTTGGATACAGTTCTCGGATACCCCGCATTAGCTGTACCAGCTCCGGTGAGTTTTCCCAATTCTTACTTGGTGAAGGGTTCTCGATCGACCGTTAGGTTCCGTTCTCTCTCTTGTTCTCAGTTTGCTGCTCTCTGTCTCGCGCACTATTTGCTTGCCTTACTCCGACCCTCTCTACCTCAACCTAGCAGCCTGAGCAGCCGTGCATTTCCGTAGCCGTCCGCTCCCGTTCGTGCATCCAGTTGCGTTTGCTGATTTTACGATTTTACGCGTCCCCAAAAATCGACAAGATCCGTTATGCTATCGTTCTTCTGATAGGTTCCGTCAGAGCTCTCGTTTTGGTGAAGTTGGACCTATTCTATCCCAACTCCCAGTTCATACCGGCTCGTCGATTCCCGGTGAAACAAGAATTGGCTTGCGCCCGCCTAGCTTGCGGATGCATGAACGACGGGTGGACGGCCGAAGGTAACGTAGGTTAGTTCTCGAGGATCGCCAGGCCCGATGTAAGACCCGCGCTCAGTGGCGGGCGCGCCTTGAGGTATACGCTGGGCAGCGGGCAATCGGGGCGGTCCTGCCACACTTAGACGAGTGGCTGGACCGTGGCTCGGGCAGGTTAACCTTCCGAGCGACGCAGGTTATCACCGGGCACGGTTGCTTCGGTAGATACCTGTGTCGCATCGGAAGGGAGGCGGCGACAACCTTCCACCATTGCGGAGGGGACCAGGACACGGCGCAGCACACGCTCGAAGAATGCCCGGCATGGACAGAGCAGCGCCGTGTCCTGATCGAAAAAGTGGGAGGAGACCTCTCCCTCCCGGCCCTTATAAGGGCCATGCTTAATAGCGAGGGGGCGTGGGATGCTGCGACCTCCTTCTGCGAGGAGTTCATGCTGCAGAAGGAGGTCGCAGAGAGGGAGAGGGAAAGAGCTCCCTCCGGGGTGCGCAGGAGGAGGGGACATAGGCGCGGTAGTCGTGTCGCCACGCCCCCACCATGAGCCCCCCTCCTTAGTGGTGAGGATGGGGGTGTGGCCTGTTAGCCACGCCCCCGGGACCGGCCGGGGGAGGGACTAGTAGACGCCCCTTCTACCGGCCGGCGCGAGTTGGTGGTGGTTCGCCTTCCTCCCACTCTCCTCTTCTGGGTTTTGAGGGGGGGCGTTCAAACGCCCTTATAAGGGCGATCACCGCGGCCGCTGGTAGTCTGGATTGGGGGGCCCAGGCTGCCAACATAGGCGGCCAAGGTGGGAGGCGCGGGCGTGTGGCCTGTCTGCGCCTCAGAAGGCAAGAAAGGGGAGGGATTCATCCCTCCCCCGAGGACGAGCCGTAAGGTGTGGCTCGGAGGGGGGTACCGGTAGTGTTCGATATGAGATCCTGGTGCCCCCCCACAAGAAGAAGAGGATGGCCACCGTGGGGGTTTTAGCCGGTAAAAATTCGGCACTACCACGCCCCTCCCCCAGGGGGCGGGGGTCTTTCGAAGATTTCCCCCACGTAAAAAAAGGATAGTTCGCTCTCGGATTTTGTTTAGCTATCGGTGTCGAGTTCAGGAAAATAGAAATACGTTACAAAGTATAAAATATAAATATAAATAATAATGAAGATAAATAAAAGTATACCAAGATATAAGTATAGTGTATAAATAGATATACTGTATTTTAGTGACCGCGTGTATATGATTTATCGTTTACCAGCAGGAAAGTAAACAATACCCTTGAGTCTTAGCAGTAGAGTAAGCAGACACGAGAAAAATGCAATATTTTCAGTCTACAAATTATACCAAGCTGTCGCGATTTGATAAACCAATCAGATAGTAACCAATTCAACTATTCCTGTTTGTCAATAAGAAAGGAGCGCAGTCTTTCCCGAAAAATGCGCCGTGAAGGCGCATCACGAACGGAGGATGGTAGTGTGGTACAAAACAGAGGACCCGAAATGTGTAACGCATGGCGAACGAACTCAGTTCGGTGGATAGGAATTACGAGCTCATCAACTTGTCTACGTAGTGAGTGTGATGACTGGGAAATCAATCTATTAATCAGAGTTGATCTAAGATGCGGAGGGTTTCCAGTCTCGAGCAGTTTATAAATCATTGAGCCTAGAAAGAAGAACCTCCTTTGTTGAACCTTTAACCATTCTAACTGCTGATAATAAGATAAGATACGCTCATCCCGCCTGACACCTAAGATAAAACGCACACACGAATTTAACATAGTCTGTGTTTTATGCATTTGTCCATAGGAAAATCATCCGTAGACGAGTAGACAATAGTCAATCAGAATAAAGATAAGTGCTGTTGCAAGTAATTTCCTCAGAACAGTCCTCAAGACAGATCTACTTGCTTTTAGAGCATAAAATGTCTTATACATACGCCTGCAAACATCAAGTATATGACCATTCCAAATGAGGGTATTGTCAGATAAGACTCCAAGACATCTAGCCGAGGATACAAAGGCAATTGGTGTATCTCCTAATCGTAATCAGGGTACTATTGGCTCAAACGATTCTGACGCATAAAAACGTGGCCTGAGGAGAATGTTTCCCCTACTCAGCACTCTGTTCAGTATACTTCATATACTGCGCGTCGTAGACGCGCATAGAATCAGATTATCACTGGCCATTCAAAGCAGCAGAAAAGAATACTTCCATTATGTTTATAAATTGAGTTTTATACATTTATTGTGCAACATTATGCTATAATGTATAAATCACTACGAAAATTAAGATAATAATCTTTTTCAAACCTACGCAAAAATATTGATTCAAATTTTTAATTCCAACTTTCACTGTAACTATTGACGAAAATTTATATTAAATATATTGTTAATGTGGCACAACATATTTATAAAACTCAATTTATACACATAACATAACATAAATCAAGAGACTCGGTCGAGTCTCGCGCCAAGTACACGTAACCCGCCGTACAGGGCACGGCCCGCCGAGACTCTTTACTCGAAGCATCGCTTGTACCTGTGTTGCGACTCAAATATTTTATGAACGGCTGCATGTGAGCAAATGTATTGATACATTCACTATAGGAATGAAGGGTTCTGAATTGATTGCCACCAAATTCAATACGATTAGTGTATGGGATCAGGACGTATTCACAAGGCGAGCGAGATGATTTTATTTCAAGTCCGTCGTCGTCGTCGTCGTCCGTCGTCACGGTAAAAGCTTAATAACAAACATATAGTTTTAGGATACTATTAGTACGTTCAAAGTAACTATTTTGGAATTCCTGACACGAACCCGCCAAGTAGTACTCGATAAGGAATCACCTAAAGTTTTATTAATCATTAAATGATCATTAAAACATAATTAAATACGAGAAGCAGTAGTAATGTAAAAGAGTAACGAAAACGTTATATAAAATTTTGAAAATACAACTAAAATGATGGGCCAGTGCTAGATCATATAATAGGCAGATAAGTAGTGACTTATGTACTTAGCATTAATAATATAATTTCAATTCTTTTTGTTAGAGGAATTCACAGCAATCCTGTACTTGGCGTACTTTTTTACACTTAAGTGTTTTTTGGGATATATTACAAGTTTTTGTTGGTCAACGGGATATAGAAGCTCTAAACATATAAAATGTAAATGCATTGTGATGTTTCAGAAATTCATAAAGATATATAGAAATCTTAAAAGAAAATTTAATCTTGAATGCATATAAGCATCATTAATTTTGTCCAGCTTATTGAAGACGTGTGATAAACTTAAGAGAGGAGGGTGTGTTAGATTATTTACGTACATCAGGCCCTGCGAACAACAATGGTGTGATCGAAACGTCAACGCGTCGCTCGTTGCGTTCTTTTCTAAACACCCTGAACTTTCACATCCGGCACCTAGACAGAGGAAACTACGGAGCCGAACACCTCAACAATTTGAACTTCCAGATCCAATATCTAGATACATGAAACAATGGAGAGGAACACCTGAACCTCCTATATCTCTAAAAATTATCACCTGAAATACGAGGAGCTATGTCAAGCACACATATACCCACACATATTTTATATACATTGTGACGTAGTATTTTTATGCACGTCACAAAATAAGACGAATTCGGCTACGTCGTGGGGCCTGATGGGTTACGGGGCGTTTCGCGTAGCGTAGACTTTATTTTAAGAATTTGTATTTATTTCCCTGTGGGGAATGTTTCGTTTGTTTCTGAGTTCATTAAGCGGATCCGAGAGGATTCGACATAGTTTCTATGGAGGACGGGGCCCGAGAGAGAGCCAACCAAGGGCCTGGCGTAGCGCTGTCGAGGAGAGGTGACGTCAAGGCCCGAGCACACAACCTGGCGGCTCAACTACGCAAAGCAAGCAGCGAGCGTCTTCAGGAGCAGAGGGCATCCAGGAGTTGCAGAAGCGGCGTGAAGCCGAATATCGAGGGAGTAGGGGTGGATGAGATTCCCGCCTCCCGGAAACGGCATTGCAGTCATCCTAACGTAGCAAGATGCCAGAATCTATTTTATCGAGATCGTCAAAACAATTGAAGATGTCGAGCTCGCTAGCGGAGCCAATGTAACAGCGAACTTGATTGGACTAGGGGGTGGTATTACGGCGCGCTCTCGGGAAGGTTTCCGATTTTGGAAATTTGTAGCGTCACTCACGGCGTGGCCTAGCTCAGGGATAGACGTGCTATTATTTTGAACAAATTGTTGGATTTATTGTATCGTATCGTGATCCGTTTGAAGAACTATAACTCAGGAGAGTGTGTTCCTAGGATTAATAGGAGCTACTGGACAACGGTGAGTGACGCTCAGGGGTATTTTGGCTATTTTTCAATTCACGGGATCAACCGATCTTTTCTGTTCGACGTACTCTTACGCGTCACCCTACGCTTTCCTGACCACTACAGGTCCAAGGATAGCTAATCCGGTGACAAACAGAGGATCGGTCTCTCATTACCTTCTGTCTAGTCTTCCGTTTTTGTGTCTAATCGTTCAGTCCACGTCTCGCGAAATCGTCTCCCTAGCACATGAATGCGTGAGTCACTATCGTACCGTTTACTATCGTACCATTTATTATCATACCGTTTGTTATATCGTATCATATGTTGCGTTGTTACAGTGGGAACAGTATTGCGTAATGTCCTTCGAGTAAATATCCTAGTGTTTTCTGTACTATCTCGATCTGTTTTCTGTATCTATAATTTGTATTCAAACAGCTTGTTCTGAGATTTTTCTATTTAAATTAAATCGGATCCGTCCCCGGATTTTCGATTCCGATAGTTTGTCGTTTTCAGTAGTTTTTAAAGTGAACCTCCTAATTTGCAGATTTTTATTATTGTCTTCCAAACCCAAGACCCCACCGCATAAGAGTTGGCCCGGGTATCCTTAGGAAACAGCGGTGTAACTCTGGTTATACCTGGCGCCCAATAATTTAGTATTTTATTAATTATTTCTCGCGGTGCCATTTATTTTTGCATCACCGTTAAAAGGTGTCGTCACAACATATATCATATATAAAAAAATGAATGAATTTTTATTATACTTTTGGTGGATAAGACTTAATAATTCTATACTATTGTGAAAACAGCCTTATATTAACTGGAAATTCGGTGTAAACGGTAGTTTCACGTACGAAATGTATTTGATTGTGTTCTGTATTCGTAAATTATCAACACCATCCAGATTTGATGTAGCTAAAGAAGGCAAAGCAGCCAGCGCCATTCGTCGTGTGAGAAAGTAAATGGGCGTACGAAGACGACGACGACGACAAGGGAATGTCTCGCTCGCCATCCCAGTCCGCCCTGATTTCGTACACTAATCGGATTGAAGTTGGTGGCAATCGATTCAGAACCCTCAATTCCTGTAGAGAATGATCAATAACTTTTTCTCAAGTCTGGTACTATTAATCTATATAGCTTCTATATAATTACGGAAGTATTAGTTAAAATTTCCCTAAAGAAAATCTTAAATTAAATTCTGTAATACTAAATTGTTTAAAAATTAATTTCTGCTGATTGCAGCGGCTTTTTCCCCATTTGTGGCCATTGCTTTCATTTATACTTAATGAATAAATAAAGCAAACAAATGGATCAATTTGATGGCCACATCCGTATGTGGCTAATGGGACCAAAAATGGTACATTTATCCTAAGTGTCAAATACAGTTTGTGCTATACGTAATACTACATTTGTACTGTGTAACAGATTTATTACTGTATTTATAAACCTTATTTAATGTGCGTAACATTTCTTTTCGTAATTTCAGTCTATTCATGTACGACTGTATTGCGTTCAATATTGTAATTTACACTTACATCCCGCTATATGTAAGGCTTTTTTATCTCTTTTGGACATAAACATTCACTTCATTTTTCTAATTTTACGTAATAGTTTAGAATATGATTTATACACTTTAGTTTAAATCCATTCTATATACTCATTAATATGAAAATAAAAAATTGAGAAATTGTTTTGTACGGGAATATTTTCAAATAAATTGGTCTTCGAACACTTTAAAACAACAAGGCAAAGCCGACAACAATCTCATATTTTACCGGAGTATTTCATTTGACTTCGAAATTGATTGCTTGTCGGTTGAAGGAAGATGGATAGTTGAAGGATGGGCGACGGAGGGCTGTAATGGGGTTTCATACATGTGCAAGAATCTAACAGAGAAAGGAGGATGAAGATGGAAGAAGAAAAGGAGAAACGAGGAGAACTAGATAGAAAGCTGGTTACTAGAGAATGCGACGGAATACATTCCGCGAAACGGTATGAAATGGAACGAAACGAACGTATATCTCCAGAACAAATATTGACATAAAAGAGGTACAAAAAAACGAAAATGTGTTTTCTGTTTGATTTGCGACTATATTTTTCATTCTGCCCTGGCTTTACCGAGTGGTTGTGTCCGCACTTGCAGAGTTTTCTAGGAATCCTTCGATGACAAACCTTCGGGTTTTCATGTAAATTTCTTATAGCACTATATTTAATCGTGTACTGCGAATCTATAATTTTGTTTACGAACATCATATTTGTTTGCTTACTAGTAGTAAACTTTAAAAATCGAAGACTTCTATTACATTTTTTATCGAACTTTTTACAGATTTTAGTTTTCAATTCATCAAAAACTGTGTAATTAGTATATCAATTCTAAATTAATACAGGTCCTTATCTAAGGAAGACCGTCAAAGGGGTCGAAACGTTGTAAATCTCCTTTTTCTTCACTTGCCTGCTCGGTCGACACCCTGACAGGAAACATTCCTGCAATATTAGTATATTAATTGTTCGTTAGGCACGTATTCTATACTTCTAGCCCATCTGATTTTAATCTCTATTAATACTGAAGAGTTTAGTTCAATTTTAGCGAAAATTATTGGATCAGGTTGAGTCACTATACTACAAACGCATAGAAAATCTCAAATTCAAAATCACCCCTATTCAATCTCCATAAAAATATTTATATTATAAAGGATGAACCGAAAATCGTAGTACAATTGAAAAGAAGGTGATCCCCATAGAAAAGTAAATCGAAATTACACAACAAATTTTTTCTCTACGAGTCTTCATTTTTAAGAAAATAGACTAAAAATTAGTCAGATACACGTGGATTTGAATGAGGTTTGAATTACAGAACTCGCTTCAGATTTTCATTCATATCTGTTGTGACACATTTTTCGCGATCGAGCCTCGTCGGGAGATGCGAGACTGACCGGCGCACAACTTACACGATTCCATCGCGTTCCAGGTAAGCCAGGGCTAACATATGTGCCTTCATTGGCTAACTCAACTACGCGGAGGCGTCGGCGATCTTTGAAATTAAGGACAGCTCCAACAAAAATAATACATCGGCTTTTTGGGTCAATAATAACAAAATGGGTCTTTATTTCGTGCGTCAATTTCTAACGCGACCACGCGTATACTACAATTTCAAATTCAACTATTCCGAAAAATAAATAACAGATCCAATAAGATCGTGACTAACACAACAAGTACTTCAAAAAAAGTTATGAGGATCTAAAACGCCCAAAATGATGACATTTTCGATTTTAAATAGGGTTATAGTAATTCCTACGAACAAATTTCGCAATCTATTCCGCGCAGTTAAATTTCTACAGTCAATAAATACAGTCGGACAATTCGATACAATTTTCACAATTTCGAATTCAATAATAACTTTCGCATGATTCGCTTTACTTTACTCGAGTCAACTCCTTATACCTGTGTTTGGAAATATCTTATGAACCGCTATGCAGGGTGTTCCGAAATTACCTAACCCGCTGGGTATGGCGGTGTGCGGGAGGCTTCACTGATCACGAAAATGACCTTCGTTTTGTCCAGAAGCTCTAAGTTTTTAAATCGGAGCAGGTCAAAGTTGACCAACAACAGCGAAGCGTCAACAGAAACGTAGGCTACTAAGAACTCTGAGTTTTCTTCCCTTGCTTTTGTTTCTCAGTGGTTATGGACAGACTGAAGTCAGGCAAAGTCATGCCAATTAGATATCACTCGCTGATAAAAATCAGATCTTTATTATTTCCTACATTATCATAAGATATTGCAGTTTTCAGTTAGTCCATGACTGTTACCAGTGAGTGACACCTAATGGGATGGCTTCGTCTGGTTTCAGTCTGCCCATAGTCACTGAGAAACAAAAGCGAGTAAAGAAAACTCAAAGCTCGTAGGAGCCTACGTTTCTGTTGATGCTTCGCTCTGATTGGTCAACTTTGACTTGTTCCCATTTAAAAACTAAGAGCTTCCGGACAAAACGAAGGTCATTTTCGTGATCAGTGAAGCCTCCCAAACACCGCCATACCCACCGGGTCAGGTAATTTCGGAACACCCTGTATATGAGGAAAAGTTAATCATACATTCACTATAGGAATTGAGGGTTCTGAAGCGATTGCCACCAAGTTCAATACGATTAGTGTACGAGATCAGGGCGTACTGAGATGGCGAGCGAGATGATTTTATTTCAGTTTCGTCGTCGTCGTCGTCTTCGCACGTCCATCTACTTTTCTACACGACAGATGGCGCTGACTGCTTTGCCTTCTTTAGCTACTTGTGCTGTGGATGGTGTTGGTAATTTAAGAATACACAACACAATCAAATACACTTTGTACGTAAAGCTACCGTTCACACCAAATTTCCAGTTAATTTATGCGTGTACGTATGTGTGTACTTTGACATAATTCTCCGTATTTTAGGTGATAGTTTTTAGAGATATAGTATGTCCAGGTATTCCTCTACATATTTTACTGTATCCAGGTGTCGGTCATGGAAGTCTAACGTAGTTTATGTTATAGTTTTTAAAGATATGGGATTATTCCTATATCTAGGGGTCGGACGTGGAAATCCAGGGTGTCCAGTTTCTGTACACTCTGCAGTTTCGTGTACACTGCGGGACATTAATGCCGTCCTTGGGTGGAGCTAGTAGGAAGCGTGAGTGCGGCGGCAAGCAGCGGCGACTGGTGGCGAGCAAGCCAGTCCGAGGCGTAGAGAGGGTAGCCTATTCCCATCGTTCGGGACGGCATTTATGTCCAGAGCTTAGGCGTCCCGCATAAGAGCGTTTCACTTGCGTCTAGCACGAGTCGCCCATAAGTCACTCTCACTCGCAGTTAGTGGAGTCCTAGAGATAGCCTGCACTGCATATAAGAGTGTCTCGCTTGCCTCTAGCACGAGTCGCCCATAAGTCCCTCTCACTCTAAACATTAGGCTCTCTTATTATAATCCGCTAGACGCAAGTGAGACGCTCTTATGCGGGACGCCGAAACTCGGGACATAAATGCCGTCCCGAGCGAGGGGAATAGGCTACTCTCTCTACGCGTCGGCCTGGCTTGCTCGCCACCAGTCGCCACTGCTTGCCGCCCCACTCACGCTTCCTAGTAACTCCACCCAAGGACGGCATTAATGTCCCGCAGTGTACATACAACTATGCATATGTTTCTACCGTGTAGGGTTGAAATAGAGTTAACCAATTAAGAACAAGATTTGAGCGGAATAAGCTATCTTGGTTGGTTAACTGTATTTCAGTCCTGCATGGTGGGTGGAAACGTATACATCGACTACGTTAAGACGGCGGTCTTAGACCGGTTAGTTAATACTGACTAAATACCACCAAACAACCACCAATCGATTGGTAAAAAGAAAAATGTCAAAAGTCGAAGTAGGAGTGGGGCTATCTTAATGCTAAAGATTTCTTATCAGTTTTAAAAGTAAACCAAAAACCACCAAACGTTGTGAATGGACTACCAAATACCACCAAACGACTACCAATCGATTGGTGAAAATAAAAATGTCAAAAATGAAAGTGGGGGGGCTAACTTAATGCTAAAAATTTGTTATGGATTTTAAAAGTAAACCAAAAACCACCAAACGTTCTGAATGGACTACCAAATACCACCAAACGACCACCAAACGACCACCAATCGATTGGTGAAAATAAAAATGTCAAAAGTGAAAGTCGGGGGCTAACTTTGCGGAGGTTATTTTGAGGTAGCCCGGCGAGCATGTAGCTGTTTCATTTTCTTCATGTAGAAGGTTGTCCTCTTCGAATTGAAATGCGCATGTGGTGTACAAGCCGTGCAAAACTGTTATCTCGCCGACATATCAGTGGGCACATATACATATATGTTCCTATAAAGTTTTTTGCATTAAATAACAGTTGCAATGAGTCTTTTAAAATCAATCTTCACTGCGGTCAAGTAATCCGTAAACCTTCGTAAAAACGACAAAAAATTATTTAGCAGCTTCGAAATAAAATATGTGTACATACCACTATTTCAGGTTATGTTGGCTTAGTCCTCCCCGTGCGCACTGCTTTATCTCAACTTAAACTTTTTGAGATACTGTACAGTGTGTGATAGAGACAGCCTACTACATTAGCCTATTTCCTTGCTATCTTTCTCTACGCGGTCCCTAACAATGCCGTACGGCCTCCAGTATTCCTACATCTCAGTGTACCTAATAGGGTTAATAATCTTAGATCTTGGCTATCTATTATCAATAGATCTAGGATTGGTGGAAGTAAACGCGATGAGTAATTGACCAATTATAATCGGCAATTGAAGGATCGGGTAGACGGTTAGCACCCCGGGTGCTAAAAGTACCGGAATCGTCCTCTTTTGCCATAGACTTTCTTCTTGAGTAGGCGCTATCCAGCAAAGAAATTCTAGAACACCCGAAAGCTATCTCTGTGGGACATCATCTTTTCATTACTAATTGGTAAACAGCATTTCTTGTAACCAGGTGTGAAACTCTTCACGCTACCTACGTACTTAAGTTCGCTATACGCTACCTAGTAGCGAAACACTTGCTGTCTCTGGCCTAAGGGCGTAAGCACAAGCGTCCATCGAAGAGCTTCGCCGCCGGATAAGTAATTTTATATGTGCTAGTTCGCGAATAAAGAGTGCATCTGTAATAATATCGTTTCCCTGATTACGTCTATAGCGAAGAGCCTATTCCGTGTTGTTCATTAGTTTTATATTTTCGGAATTCGTTAATTTTGTTTTTATCGTACTTAACCGGATTTTTTCGTGAGTGTAACGTACTTTTATGTTGACCGAATCGCGACATGTCTGATTACCTCGTACGGGTTGTAATAAGAACGGCTACTTGGGAGCAGGCCTGAATGAGAATCCGCCACGCAATTCCGAGTCGGATTTCAGTTATTATTATTTTTCGTGTTCCGTTTATATTAATTTTCATAGCACGTCTGTCGAAAGTTCGATTTTCAACGTCTCCGAAGAGTCGCGAAAATAGCCGATTTCCTAATTCGGTTTGGCTTAGTTCGACTTTGTTCGACTTGCTTCGGTTCACTTCAACACAAGTGTTGAAAGTAATTGCTCTGTTCGGCTGGGTTCGACTCACTTTCGAAACAACTATTAAAACTGATTAGTCTACACACGAAAAGACAATGCGAAAGGAACTCGAACGCAGTCGAAATAGAGAGGTCAAATTATTCTTTCAAAAGTTGAAACTTAATTGGAGATAAATACACTAACGTTAGAATTCACTATACATATGTCAATACATGCACGACTTTGCTCGATCAATTCTAGATTTCGTGGCCCGCGATCTCTTCGTAGACGCCAAAAATCGAGCTCGCCAGACTTGCTATGAAAAATATTGTGTTTGACATGTTGCAAAGCAGACAATCAACGAATCGTGTGACGGCGGTAGAGCGACTGGAATCAAAACAAATAAACCTCAAAGTGGTATCAGCCGGCACGCGCCAAATATAATAGAAATACCAATAAGCCGGTACTTGAAGAAACCACTAATCCCATTAGTCAAATAAAATAACAAATAAAAAAAGCGACGTTAACTCCTTGGGAGAATAAAAATCATTATCCCCACTAAAAATGTCGTATTTCTCTCGAGGATATAAGCAGCGGCTTCCTCGACAAGAAAAACTCTCTGTTTTCGTATACCGATTCCGACTCGACTTGTGCGTTTTTAAGATTCGTGTACACCAAAAGACGACAAGAAGAAGAAAGAAGTAAAGATTTAGAAAGTATAACCATTAAGAATTAATTACGAAATCTATCCTGAATTCCAGAGCAAACCAGTGTACAGTACTGTACTGCAAACTGTCAGTATTGTAGTGTAACATCAATGCGATTAGTAGCTGTCTGAGTCAAAACCCTCCTGAAGGTAATAGGTTCTTTGTGATCATTTGTGGATCCTGAATCATTATCATTCCTACCATTAGCTGGACTACAGTCTCCGGACGCACTGTGCACTCTGCTGTATTATAGCTTCAGTTATCTTTTTCCAATTCCTAGAAATATTGTAGTAGAACTTTTAAGATTGCAAATCCACGTTACCAAAATCAACCTAAAAAGACTCAGCTCCCAATGTCATTGCGATTAGAAGTTGTCTGAGTCGAAAACATCCTAAAGGCAATAGGCTCAGCGAATGTGGGTCATTGTGATCATCTGTGGGTCCTGAATCATTACCATCCCTCCTATCTTTAACTAGACTATAGTCTCTGGACGCATTGTGTAACCTGTTGCTGCTGCTGATCCTAGAAGCTAGTATTGCGAAAAGGTAAACAAACACACTTCTTGTGACTTGCGATACAATAATATAACTGTACACTGAGCGTCATTAATACTGTCCAGCTTGGGGACGTAGTGCGGTGAGGTAAGAAAGGAGAGTGGATGGTGACTGTCGACCTACCTGGATACGTGCGTGCAACGCAGGGAGCGCTATGGGGCGACTGAGAAGGCAAAGCGTCCTCGAATGTAAGCGAGATGACAATACCATCCCTGAATCCCACCAAAGAGCTTGGTGGGTCTCACTCATGCTGTGCGAAAAGAACGCACCGTAGGACGCTTTGGCTTCTTAGTCGCCCCATAGCGCTCGCTGCGTTGCACGCACGTATCCAGGTAGGTCGACAGTCACCGCCCACTCTCCTCTCTTACCTCAGAGCACTGCGTCGACAAGCTGAACGCCAGCAATCGGACACTATATCTCTTTCTCACACTAGCGGTGTGTGACGAGGATGAATAACCAAAAAGTCTATCTCATTCCCACTACCAAAAGTCACGCAGCTCCTTCTCGTTTCTTATCGGAGTACTAGCTGTCCTCGTCATAGAGCGTTAGTCTGAGACAGAGAACAAGAACGTATCTCCGAAAACGAGCAGTCCCCCACCAAGCTCCCTATTGCGCATGAGGGGCCTTGTTGCCGTCTCGCTTACACTCGTGCTGTGCAACAAGGACGCACCAAACGACATTCTGGCGTCCCGCTCGAACTGTAGTTCTCTCTGCGTTGCACGGACAGGCCGAGAAAGGTGAACAGTCGCCGCCCAGTCTCCTCTCTTACCTCACCGCACTGCATCCACACGCTGGACACCATTAATAACGCTGTACACAATTATAAGAGTGCGTGTGAGAGAATGAAGTAGCAATTAAATGACTTTCTAGCATTAATTTATAGTATGATATAATAAGATTATTTAATTTTAAAAGCCAAGTGTTATTTCCTATCAAGACGTCTGTCAGTGCACAAACCCTTTAAAAAAGTCTCGTGATTCCTAATCCTCTAAAATCACGAAACGTCTCAACGGATGTGTACGGTCATAGGTACTTTCTAATTATTTTTACATGAATAAATAATTAAAGATAACTTTATAACTAAGAATCGATAAAAGGCATACGTTTAGAAATTCTGCTAGCTCTCTCAAGCTTTAGATCTTGTAACGTATATGCAGGATAGTAAATATTGGACAAAGAATCCTTATTGAAGAGCAAGTTCGGATTTGGTCTCGTATTATCCCGATCTCCAATCCATGTATATCTGTGAGGAAATAAAGAAATCATATTTTTTATTTCGCAACGGCTTTTTCCTCTATCCTTAGTGGTTGACATACCCTTTATCGTAGAGTGAACAATACAAGAGAGAAAGAGATCTGGCAAATGTCCACACATTTTTATAGGTCCATTTTAATAAAGGACACCTTATTTCAACTGATTCAAATGACTTTCTGTGAGCTAAATCATGAAATACTCCATTTTCTGGTTTATCCTCCTTTGTCCCGATCAATAAAATTTTCAGCTCGGGATTTAATAATACTAGTTCTTTAAGCATCTGTTGTGGTGTTCCCTTCAATGTGAACATGTTTATGTTGTACCTATAAAGTGAAAATCATTGAATATTGTGCACCAGGAAATTGTCATATATTGAAATTCTTTTTACGCCTTTACCTTTCCACAGTGTGCTTGATGAATTTTTCTACATCCAGAAATGATTTTTCATGTTTTAAATAAACAGCTTGCAAAGTTACATTTTTGCATGAATTTTTATTGATAACTATGTGCGCAAGATGTAGCAGTACTGTAGATTCTATACTACCATCAAACCCTATTACTACACTCGTAGGATTCGTATATATATGTCTATATTTTTTTAAAATAAAAATTAATACCATTTTCAAATAAAACATCAATAGCATGAATGAACTGAACTTACTGTAACATTTTAATTGAATCTTCATACAATGATCTCTCTTTAGAATTTTGTATAAAATGTTCATATTTCAAAACAGCTTTGTCCCAAGGTGTTTGGTCATAGTTCACTAAAATGTTTGGTGGAATTAAATTGAAAAATCTTTCTTTGGCTTTCTTTACATCATCCAAATTGTCGCTTTCTATAGTAACACGTACTTTGTAATAGCTATAGAGTAAATAAGTATTTTTTCATGAATATTTAGAATATGTATTGAACTCATATGGTGAACATAAAAAGATACCTGTGTACACTCTGAGGATAAGAACCAAAGGACATACATGGAAATTCTTTGGAAACAGTTGACAGTGCATCTGCAAATGATTCCTCTTTTGCATCTATGAAAACTTCTTCGATGAAAAAATGTTTGTCAGAAGCAAATAACTCCTAAAAAGTTTGCACAAATTAATAAAAAAAATGTATAAATGTAGTGAATGCTAACCTTGTATAAAGATCCAAATGATCTTTCAAAGTATTCTGGCGATCCAGGGAATACATGTACATTTTTTAGTATTATACAAGGATAAACTAATTTCTGTTTGGTTTGCTCATTAACTCCAAATCTCAATGAGGCCTTTTCTGGAATCTAAAAACATAATATTTTAAAATGATCTTCAAAATAATATGTCCCAATAAAAACTTACATAAGCCAGTTTATATGCTGAAGATAAAGGATTTTGAATTTTAAATTGGTTTTTAATAATGTCCATCAAAATTGGATGATAGTGTAAAGAGTCATTAAAAGCTTTTGAAAGAGCTGTAATGTTTTCTAAATTAATACTTATTCACAGTATAAATATTATAATTATAATTTTCAAAATTAATTACCTTCATAAGTAACATCATCATGAGTTGGTCCTATCCCACCAGAAGTAATTACATATGTGTATTTGTTCGTGAAAGTTCTGATTTCATTTGCTATTTCATCTACATTGTCACTAATAACTGAAATCTTAGAGACTAATTAACACATGGTATAACATATTGATATTTAGTACATATCTAATTCTTAACTTACTTTGTTCACTTTGATCCCCCACTGATATAATAAATTGCACATATAGTGCGAATTAGTATCCTTGACTTGTCCTTTTAATATTTCATCTCCAATGACTAAAATAATAATCATACTATTATTGTTAAAGATCTAGATCTCGTTTTTTAAATAAAGAATAACACTGCGTACCAATTATTCCTGCTGTATGGTAATCATTTATTCCATTGTATGAACATACTATAATTCTTGTAGTGTCCTTGAACTTTCTTGATAAAGTACGAAGCATAAATTGATAAAGCTGCAACATTGTTTCAATCAATTCGAATTTCAGGCTTTTTATAAAAATAATGGTAAGGCTGATATAATGCAGAGTAGAACAACACGTGAACACTTCATAAAATAATGATCAGTTTCATAATTATTAGGTCTGTTCGTGCAAACGTTTGTACGTGCTCTGAAGCATCAGGGATGTGTTCGAAAATAAGCCGAGAGCGCTAACGCCCGTTTCCTCCGACGCCGTTCAAACGCCGGTTCAGCTAATCGACGATCAAATTTGATCGTGGTTTGAACGCAGGATACATTCCTCCGACCAAACACTCAGCTCGTTCAGCTAAACCTATGCCTCATTTGAAATAACTCTCAGC
>JARQTI010000649.1:0-60800 GCA_030142655.1 Trachelus tabidus
TCTCTCTCTCTCTCTCTCTCTCTCTCTCTCTCTCTCTCTCTCTCTCTCTCTCTCTCTCTCTCGCTCTCTCTCTCTCTTTCTCTCGCTGGATCGTGCTCTCTGTCTCCCTCTCTCTCTCTCCCTCTCGAACCTAGCAGATCTGGAACGAGTTGAATCTGTGGTCTCTTAGTGCAATAATATATCTTTATTGCTCTCGAGAAAATGGAAGTGCATAAACATCAGAGAATGAATGTGGCAAAGGGCAAAGTCTCATTCGAGGTTGATTTATAACGTGACCCTAACCTACCGGGACAAATTCACATTAAGATAATAATAAGTGATTTGCAACTCGTGCCTCGCGAACGAGATGGAGATGTATTAAAGAGTCTTGAAATGGGAAACGGAAATTGCTGGAAATGCTTGATCACGTGAGTGCTCTCTGGCTGCCCGCAAATACGTAATGTCACTGCAATATTTTTCAGCCATCTTGAAACTGTTTCGAAAGGAAATATAGCTCCAACTATATACACACATATATATATACACGCTCACGAGGAAACGGCAACTTATTATCCAACTACTACGTTCTCTAACCTGACTTCGACTCGACCGTACGAAATCATGTCGAGTCAACGAGTAACCATGTTAACTCGTAAATTACGTCTCCACACAAATCACGATATAGAAGAACAACGAAATCCAATACGTATAATACGAATGACTGTCGTCGGGTCAACTAGCTCGATAGTCACGATAACATAGATCATATGCAAAAAAAAATTTTTTCAAAATCTAACAAATTTCCAATCAACAATTTCTTTGTCAAAAGACCCCAAAAAAAATTTACTAAATTAACCAAAATCCTTATCCTTCCCAACTGAAGTAATACTCCACGTCGCGCAAGAGTGACTGTACAAAGTTAAATAAAAGTTAAAAAAATGCCCCTTTCAATTTATCGCGGGATAAGAAATTATTAAAGGCTCCGTGCAAAAGCTCGTTATGCGAATGTCTGCCGAAAGTAACTGTATCCTCGGCACAAGGGAGGACCAGTATTTTCGCAACAGCCTATATAGATAATGGTCCCGCCGCTATTGGCGAGCTTAGTTCGTGGTTGGCTTGCCTTTACGAGTTGCCCCGGACATTTGCGTAATTCACAGAGACCGTTATGACTACGACCGCAAGAGTACCTTGGGCCCTTATCAACCAAGGGATCTACCGATTTGAGATATGTGAAACGTTGCTGCGCTACGCTTACACTGGAGCTTCTTGGTGAAATCGAGTGACGGGGGTAGTGGTGGGGGGTTATTGATTTTTACAAAAATAGATTACGACTTACATGAAAATTTGAAGTACGTTCGAGTTTAATTTTTCGAATTTACTTTCTAAGCAAAGTATTTTTTTTTATCTCTGAATTTAACAATAGGGTTTACTCTTTCTCTTTTGTTTGGTAATACGTCAAGGATAGGATCGTCGCGGATAGAGTCGATACGTTTGGAGATAGGGTCAACAAATTTATTCTAAATTTTTCAATCTTTCTGATAACGACTATCGGACCGATTTTTATACTTTTCAATGGTTTTTTTCCGTTCTTTTATTTGATTCAGTACTTCTGATAATTAGAGCGGGCAATGAGAACTAATCATTTGAGCATGACTTGATATTTCATTAGTATTCGGAGAATTTCACACGTGAGTATATCGTACATGTATGTATATATATAATACATATATATATATAGAGGCTTTCTAAAAAATAACATTGGCCTATATCTAGAGTCTACTTGAAAAGTCTTGTTTTCTTTTCCCTGAATCACGCTATATTTCTATGTCGGTTACATATATCTGTCTGCCTCTTTTATTCCGTTCGTCATTTCTTATTCCATTGTGATAACCCATACAGGGGAGTGAAGAGCCAGAAGAGCCAACAAAATATTGCGGATATGCTTTTAAAAATAACTCTTAGAAATTCCTACGATAACATTTCTCGTATAGAGGACTGATAGGTAAAATTGAAAGAAACGTTTTCCACGGGCTAGAGTTTTTTTTTTCAATTTTTTCTTCCTTACTTTTCCTCAGCATCGTATCTTCATTCGGATACAAAATCACGTGTTCCATGACATCGAAAAGTTTTACCAAGTTCTTGTTTCGCGCGAAAAGAGTTACGATGTCGTAAAAAAATTTCAAAAGGATTTTTATTAAAGCTACTAAACTGTTCTCGTCGCTTCATTTTTTGTTGAAAATTTTTTTTCTTACCTTGGGATCGCATAACTGTTCTTGCAAAAAATGACATTTACTTTTTGACTGAAAAATAAATTATCGCAACATCTAATTTCTGCACTGTCTCAATTCTCGATCCGAGCCCTTCGTCACGGGGTAAGTTGAAAAGTAGGAGAAACTGCTACTAATTAATCCCACGACCTGGTTACCCACTCAAACTTTCACAAATGAAAATTGTCTGAAACAAGGAAACCCAGAAGGACTTCTTTCCGATACCTCTCTACTTAAATCCACTTCGACCCCTTTCCTAAACCCTTGCCACCCCATACCATCAGTCTCCACCAGATTTCCGCCTCCTTCGAATCCCAGTCAAACTTTTCGTCAAAGACTTTCTCTTCCACGTGACAAAACGAAAACTTATTCCCGTAATACACTACAATCGAAATATTCATAAACGAAGCGAGGGGACGCCCGGTGATTGAAGGGATGAACCAAAAGAGAGTTTTCCGATGGGGAAAGTTTGAAAATCGAAAAGTTTCTCTTCCTTCGTCAGCTCGAGAAGCGATTTAATTAAGAGAGTCAAAATGATAACCTTCAAAAAAGCTGTGACAGCCAAACGGTGAGGAGCGAATGATGGACTTAGGGTGAAGGGGTTCGGGCGGGGGGTAACCTGGAATATTTGGCGTGGGAGGGGTAAAGCCGACTATCAGGATCATTAGTTAGGGATGTCCTTACCAAATCGAGACCACTCTCGTCTCGATAACCAAAGAGCTGGAAAAAAAGGACAAGAACGAATAATAATTATAACGCGATAATATAACGGTCAGCGCGCCGGTTATCTGCGCCTTTTAAAGTGCACTACGTTGTTCATGAGATAGGGGACCTTGAGGGTCTTAAACTCTTTTTCTTTTCCTTTTCCACGTGGAACGAGCGATACTCACCCAGAATTATGGAACCGGTGTCCGAAAACCGGTGTTTCACTCGTGTACGTATATAAATTCTTAAAGCCGTCCTTGCGCAAGTCCATGTACCGACCGAAGCCATTTTCTTCCTCCATCGTGTTATCGTTCCGTACTTTTTAAACATCCTGTATAATTTTTCCAGGCACATAGCGCAGTCTAATCACACAAATATAAATGTACATATAACGAAATAGGTTAAATGAGAGAAAACATCGCGAGCAGTCTACTGCGCATACACTCTGCGCATCCTCGACGAAGCATCATGTCCGACAATAAGAATCAAAAAGCAATTTCTACCGCGACACTTGAAAGCTTCTTAAAGTTCTTCCCTTATAGGAAAACATCTCCCTTCTGCTCTGTCTCCTCGACAAACTACGAGGACAGGAAGAAAGCAAAGTAATACCGGAGCCCAGCAACAAGTGCAACGAGACGCAGTAGTAGTACACTGCTTCGCCGCCGCGTTCCTCTTGGCGCTGCAGTCGCGAGCTGACAAGACGCGTCAGTAAAAAGTGTCTCCAATTACGGGAAACTAGCGTAGCCCCGGCAACCATTACGCTCAACGCCTTACGTTGAAGTTATTTCTATGTGGACAATAAAGAATTACATAGCAGCACGCAACTCGGAAAGTCAATCCAGCAACTGGAGTCCTTAAGAAAGAATCTTTCGCCATGACATTACCACGTGTGCACTGACAATGGGTGATAGGTTTTTTATTTAATTTTTTTTTTCTTCTTTGATCGTCTCTCCTAATCTTAAAGTCTATCTACGTTGATTCTACCTTGAAGGTGATGGATAATATTTTATAAAGAAAAGCGATTCTGCTAAAGCCATACAGTGTAACAACGTGGGGCAGACCAGCTTCGCCGTATCCCAGGAAGCAACTTGTGCGCGAGAACGCAAGGGGTGGGCGTGCCTCCTCTCTTTATCTTGGCTTGTTCTCGGGATGAAATATCGGGCAGCAGTCTCGGGCCTGCTTCCCGTCCTACCTTCTCTTCATTCCGGCCCCCTTCAACTCTTTGCAAGAGCTTCGGGATGGCCGCTTATACAGACGTCTACCACGAGTGGAGGAGAAAGAGAAAAAAAAAAGGTCACTTACCACTGGATCTTCGTCCTGGATATGCTGCGTCTGGTCCTTCGCGAGATCAAGTTCGTGGGATTACTTGATGACTGCAGCGATTATTTTTGCAAGCACTGCCATCCTGCGACCAATTTTGAAACTTCTACTAATCGTAATTCTCTTTCGCTTTTGCTCTTTGTATATGTATATTTGTCCGACCTATCTCAACGTAGGTTATGTTATTTATACGTACTGATATCCTTTCCTTTTATGGATCGTTAATATACTACACTTTTCCGTAATAATATACTACAATCATGGCATACTAAAAATTCGATACTATCCCATTTAAAATTTATCATCATTAACGTCCGTCAATGGAAACCCATCGTGTATTGAATGACGTCATAACTCATTTAGCAAAAGGTTTAGGGAGACTCAATATGGACAAACAATAATTTATTTACTCTCTTAATGTTAGTCTTTGCTTACGAAATGCCGATCGATATTCAAATTACTGATTCCATGTTAATGTCTGTTTCTATAGTTGCCCAATATACTATTGACACATGACTATGACAATTTTCGTTTTTACACCGGACGCCAGAACTTGGGACAATCGAAAATTTTCAAAAAGCTTAGCAAAAGCGACGCGCATTGATACTACACGAAATAAAGTCTTTTCACATACAAGGAATAATTTTTCAATGTGTGGTAAATGGTAATCAATAATAGTGTTAGTGGAGAGTCGTATGGACTTGAGAAATTATTAAAAAAATTTTTTTCATATAGTTTCGTAATATTTTGGGTATCGGAAAAAAATATTCAAGGTTACCGTCGATAGATAAGACATGTAATCAGTGAGAATAGTAGTTTTTATTTAATGAGGAAATCAACCTAAGCCCCAATCTCATTGATTGCACTCTCGTGAAGTAAGCAGAATTTTTTTAACCCTTTTTTTGCCAACCACCTTCGAAAGATATTTTGCTGCGGGTTGTGTATATATACCCACATTTCAAATATCTTCGCGATTGACTTAACCCTTCGGAGGGCTGAGATTCTATATCGCCTCTCACGTTATCACCATCTTTCTGTACCATTCTCGATTGGCACGTTCGACAGCGTTTTCACCGCCACTTTCACCAGTACCAATATTACCACTTATCGCTGTCCTTAGACAACCCCTTCTCGTCTTCGTACTCCTTATCGCTGTATGATGCCACCTAACCCCTGCCGACTTGTCGTTTTCACCATCCGCGAATTTCTCACCTTACTTGGCCAATTTTTATGCCCTGCCAAATTTCGATATCGTGATTTTGGATTATCGAGTTTTTTGACGTCGGATAACGGGAACGTATCGATCGAGCATTTTTCTTGTTATGGAGATAAGAAAAACATCTGGCACTGATAACCTAATCCAAAATCTTTAAGGATTTCGAAAAAAAATTGCTGGGGTCTTTCGCACAGACTTTTTGTATATTTGTGTAATTTCGGTACCTATTTATAGAGACGACTAAGTTTTGTAATTCTCCAAATTTTTAATCAAAGATATTTTCAAATGGATTTTTATCAATTTTGTACCTGAACAAAAATTTTATTATCTATAAAATTTCGATAACTCGTCCTGGATGAGAAAATATCAAACGTTCGTTTAACCAAGAAATCTGGGTCCCAAGAGAACTAGTCTTCCCCTCTGAAGATACGCTAAAGAAGTATCACAAAATTATACAAATCCACTTTCGTAATGGTCAAAGACGTGACTAGTTGATTAAAAAGATATTATTATAGATCCGTCTGACAATAAAATTCTCTATTATTCCATACGGGTTCTAGAATCATCAACTCCGAGAACTATCGTTAACCGTATCAAGACAAAAAATATAAATTTACACATTAAGGCTTATATAAAAATCAGAATAATAAAAACGACCCCATGAAAAATGACCAATTACTAATTGACTGTCCAACCCAATGATCGAACTATAAGAAATATAATTTTTTTTTAATTATTCAATCTCGTATTCCTGTATCCGTTAATCATTCTAACCAGATCGTAAGCGGATTTTAACTATCGATCACCCGTTATACCTGTTAGCTATCGAACCGTTACTAATCACTTACATACTATACATACCTTATGTAATCTTTCTGTCATTTTTCAAGGGTCGTAAAATCGCCTTTACTTTTCACTACACACACGCGCGCATGCATCATAAAAATCCGAATGCATTTGCATAATTCGTATCGTTCTCGAATCGCTGTCCTGTTGGCAGGATCCTTAGAAAACCAAACGACACCAAATGAATACTTCACGAGATTCGTTCGCTTTCACGTACAGTTCCCAAGGCGACTATAAGAGACCTTCGCAAGGGGTGGCTGCGAAGTACATCTTGTAAATCCCAAAGCGAGATTTAACCAAGCAACGGAGAAACGGGTGGGCTAAGAATTAAAAATAGAAAAGAAAAGGATGAAGGACATTTAAAAAAATTTTTTCAAATTGAAATTAAATTATTAATATCACCAGAGAGATCAATTCGTAAATTTCACATCTCTATTTTGACAAATTGATTACGATAATTTCCAACTTCAAATGATTTATACAATATTTAATTCGTTCCTCTCAGTATCCAGCATCCCTGTGAAATTAGTCATCTTTCCATTGTCATCGAGACTGTATTACAGCAGGCATTGATATAGCAATGACAGTACCAGGATTATCAAGCACGTATATAGCTACATGCAATCGAACATGCAATTACTCAGATAGCACAGAGGGGTCGGTCCGGTAACCAGTTTATGTATATTATATATATATATATATATGCATGCATGCATTTCTCGTGGGAATGATGCAGTTAATCAGAGGCCGATTACGTAGCCGAGAAACAGAAAATTTTCTCAACACGCTGATATCCAGACTAGCGTGATCCATCAAAGCGGAGTCAGGATGCATCTTTTAATAGCGGCTGCAGCTACCGTCTCAATGTCTTGCCGAGGGATTCGGCGTTCCTAGCCTAATTACAGGCTGAGGTAACGATGTAACGTAGCACCTGCATCTTCCGTTTGGTTTCATCTCCTTTTTCTTTATAACTTCTTAAAAGATCCAGAGACAGCCTCGTCACTATGAGAACGCAGAACCGTAACGTGATATTTGTTTCCTCTTTTTTTTCCCTACTTTTTTTTCCGCCCCTCGAAGAGACACATATGTCACGAATATGGACCGTACGAAAGGTCATGACGATAATATATTTTTTTTTTCAAAAAATGTTATACCTCACTGGTTTTTATTGAGAATTTTTTAATTGGATTAACGGTACCGTTTTGAAATTTTGATAACGTTGGACAATTCGGGTTTACTGGATATTTGAAATTGTCGCTGCTACGTGAAATAGTTGAGATAACGCAAAGAGAGTGAAAAGCGTCATGGCGCATATTCACGAAACGAATTCTGAGGGTAATTCGTTAAAAGGACATTCATGACGGGAGAAAGAAGACCTCGGTAAGATTCCGGCATGTTTGTCTCTTTACGGAATGTCGTAAGGAATTCGTTCGTTCCTTTTGCTCCGTTCACACGACGCTCTCTTGGTGCGTCGTTCTTTGCCGTCCGAATTTTAGACATTTCTATTTTTGTAATAAAGATCATTTTTCTCTTTCTTTTTTTTCCCCTCATTTAGAGGGAGACGTGAAATTTTCTATCTTCTCTTTCAGCATCCCATTCGGTAACCTCACGTAAAAGGGAATTAACGAGTCAATACGTAAAAAAAAGGAGGAGACTAGCCAAACGAAAGCATAGAAATAAAAAGTAAATAGCCGTAAACGCGCAACTGCTTCGCAAACGTTGCGAACAATGGCTTTGCGCAACGATAGGAAAATCTGTGATTCCAATTCGCGATTCGCAACGTTCGAAGCGTTGAATTAAACTGAACGGTAACGTGTCTGTATATATACATATACAAAATGCGAGTAACTAGTTTCTAAAGAGATATAAAAATATGTCACGGTTTTTCTATGATTTTCAAGCAGACATTTTATTACGAAAAAACAAACTACATGAATTATTTATTTACCTACCTGATAAATGTCTCACTGACTATAAAGTCCTATTTAGCATCAACGAGGCTGGATAAAGTTCCGAGTAATTACCTATCGGATTAATCGGACCAGACTCAGCTTAGACTATTAAGCATTCGCTTCTAGTTCGAAGCACGCGATACGCCAGGGCGTCGCGACGCCCGACAAACGCGTCTGTCGAACATGGAACAAGCCTAAATTCTCAGAAATTTTTCTTTTCCTAAAAATATCTTGTATTAATAATAATAACAATACGGAATAATCTTCCATCATCTTCACGCTTAACAATTATCTTCATTAGTCTTCCTTTGTGTCCGACCACCATTTTTGTTTTCAGGTACACGAAAAAAAGTCTTTTTCGAATTTACCTCTTTTCATTAAATTCAACCCTTAATTTTGGTCCAGCATGTTTATACATGTATCTCGAGAGCAAAATCAATATGTATCAGCATCTTCGTTACACTGTATCAATACCACAATTGATTTTCGCTCTACGGTTGACCGGAGCTCTCGCGTTACGTCGACCTTTCATCTTTGATGGAGGAAAGGGATTTCGTTACCGTGTTAACTGTACGTATTACGAGGGACACGACCGGGTCGTGCTGACCGACGTGATGGATGAGCGTCCGAACTCGATCCAATAACTTGTTACGAACTGGTCCACGGACGCATACGTTACGTAAAGGCGCGTAAAGTGGCATAAGGGATAAGACTATGGGAAACATGACGTAACGAGTGACACAAGAGGAATGATCGTCCTGACTAAAAATTTCCTATAGTTTTTATTTTGACTCCAGTGAGTATAGAAGCGACGCAGCATCCCTTGGACCATAATTTCTTTTTTAAATAGGGTTGAACGATATACGGGTATATATGTGTCTCGTTCAATTAAAATCAATAAAAATTTAACGTTATTACAAAAATACAATGTTGGACCCGTTCGAGAGATACAGACCAAATCTTAATTGTCCTGGACCTCTGATAGGTTATCGTGAGCGTTACAAGCTTGGATGGTCTTATCAAACTAATCGAATGAGAATCTGACCCGTGTACCTGCCTCAAACGTAATGCGTACTAGTCCTGTCCTTTTCTCCATTACATTCGATTATCTCAACGAGATAATATTATCATCTAATTACCAGTTTGCCATTATCAAATTAATTATTGACGAATATAAGAAAAAAGGTCTCCGATGTATCGTTCAATCTGAAATAAGGTTATCTACAGTTACCTAGATAAATCTTTATCTGCCCGAAATAAAGATACTGTATCACTTTCCAAAGAATTTAATATGTGGACCAAGCAGAATCCTTTTACCCCATTTTTACGTCAGGAAGAGGCAAGACGTAGTCGAGAGGACATGGGAGAAATCTGCGAGCGACATCCACCCTCTACGTCCTTCCCTGTTCGTGTGCATCTCTCTCGGAGAGAAGAGAAATAAAAAAAATCTTCGATAAATCTTCCAGCCTCTCTCTCTTCTGTTGTTTCAAAATATCAAAGCGTTTCGTACAAGTGCTTAAGAGCAGGATTCTAAGGGAGAAAGAGAGAAGTCATAACGTATGTGAAAAAGAAAGAAGAAAAATAAAATATCAGGATACAAGAAGTGCGTACTTGACGAAGCGACCGCATACAGCGGCATTCACAACGAGTCGCCATATTGTGGGTATCGCCGCAATGATTCCTGCTCAGACTGTGTCATTAATAAAGTATGCCCCGCAATTATCTCAACCACGACGCCCATAGATGCGCATTAGGCGACGCTCATCCGCTTATGCACTTACAGTACGCGTAGACGCAGGGCGTCTCTACCCACTGCACACGCATTAAGCTTTAATCACCGGCGAGGCAGCGAATCAAAAAGCCTACAATTATACATTAATAATTCTTTTTGTCGTATTACAACTAACCAGACATTACTCACGTGTATATACATGTATATATTTTTTTTGTGTATATACATATATACACACTCAACAATGATAAATTATCAAGGTACTTGATACGAATCGTAATACAGAGTAGCTTAAGTACAGTTTAATCTTATTCGAATAGTTAAGCGTGGTTCGATTTCTTTTGAATTTTTCAAAATTCCCGCCAATTCGCTCAGCGACTCCAGGAACGTTTGCGTGTCAGAAACAGAAATAGGGCCGTTGTAGGGAAATTGGTATACGCTCTCCATTGTACGACTGGAACGTTGAAAACCTTTCGATGTTCCATTAAACCCATTTATCGAAATGTCAGTGATCAACGACGTCCGAATCGGCATGGCATGTTGCCCACATGAATTCTTGATTGTGCACTATCGCACGTCATTCCGCGGATCCATTCTCCCACGATGTAACGGATTCTACGGTTTGCCAATACCACGTATAGCATATGCGAATACCATTCTGTTATTTTGCCATTTCGTGGATATATGGAAAAAAAAAAAAAAAAAAAAGAAGTATGGTACAAAATATGGAAAGTACGAGTGGAGACTCTTTCTAGATATTCTGGATGCTGTGGTCCATGGGAATTAAAATTCACTCGGAGAATCAACGGAAAATGGTATTAATTAAATGGCCTTTATTTCAAACTACTCACGTATCGGTTATGAATGACGTATACGTACCTAATGGATATTGACAATTAATTTGAATAATTGTTCAATTTTCAAGTAAATTATTTTTTTATATAATTTGTATATTCGAAGTGTAGTTTAACGTTATAACGTGAAAAAGCTTTTCACGTCGTTCGCGAAATCTCAGACAAATGCTACGAATGTACGTTGGGTAAGGGGATTAGTTGAATTAGAAACACTGCACTCTAAGCTCTCGTGTGCAACAAACCAGAGTCCCTAGGGACTTTGATTTATGCGTCCCGCGAGTATTTCCCGGAGTGGCGCTTGCCGGCCAGAGATTCCAGAGATCTATAGGATGTGTATATACTGTGTGTGGATATATATATATATATATATACTACATAGCTAAATCCCACGCAATTTCGCAATTCTAGGTAAATCGATACGTGCTAACGTCTCACTCAGCGGCCGCGAATAAACGACACTGGAACCCGAACGATTCGATTCTTTAGCATATAACCAATCGCAGGCTAATTAATCTTCCAGAACGATGATAAAACTGGTATTGTTTTTACGAGTAAACTGCATTCCTTAGATATATACCTATGTCTATACTTGCAACGGGCGAGGCCAGAAATGCAGTTAGAACGGTACAAGATGAGGAATGCATCCTATAAAGATACGTTACGTAAGAACGCCCATGTTAACTCGCATTAAGTAAATACATTAAATCGAAATATAAACAATGATGTGAAAAAAAAAGTTTAATCTTGCATTTTGAAAAAGACAAGCATAATTTTTCACTTTTTGAACAGCACTGTAGCTTGAAAGTCTTCCATATATATAAGGATCACTATGTAAGCCTCCAGCTGAGATTATATATATATAAGTGGGTACAGTACGAAGATGAGAGAAGAAAGATCTCAGATAAAAGAAAGATGAGGAAGAAAGAAGATGAAGAGGTGGTTGCGTTTCAAGTTCCACGGACGAAAGTTTCAAGTCGCGAGGAATCGAGTCGAGGACGTCCCGCTGTTCGACGGTTCCTTTCAAGTTGACCGCCTCAGCAGCAGGAGGCACAACTCGCCGGCCTCCCCGATATATTATTACTCCAAGTCATTAATGGTAAACTGCAATTCTCCTTTCGGTCCGCGCGCGTGCGCAATGCGGCTGCCCTATAGTGGATCCATCGTATAGATACGTGATAGCGATACACATAGGTATACATCATACAGAGAGATAGAGGCTGCGTCTGGCATCATCGGCATCATCGGCATCCTGGCTGGCGTTGACATTCTCGGTAACATTGGTTCTATTGATGATCGTCCCGATTCCATACACTTCAATGAGACTCCGGACACGCTGGTACGGATTGCATGGGAAACATAGATCTCTCTCTCGAGGATGATCCTTAGGGACGTCTCGCTTACATACCTTAGTTACCTACCGACCTGAACCTGAGGATCATCAGCACAGTTAACCAGGAACATTTCCACGTAGTACGTACACATACCTACCCTAGGTCCACGTAGGTAGAGTGGCGCAATCTGGGATCGTAGTTTACTCTGCGACCACAGGACCCTGAGGTGTCGTCAGGACGACGTCAGGAAGCACCAGGAGGCTTGAGAAGGTTTCTGAAGATCATCCTCATCTTATTCGACTGATCGAATGCCAAGAACATACCCCTGGATGGTCCCGGAGGCAAAGTTTTTTTTTGTCATTGGATGATGGGGGCATCGTTATACCATGGGAAATGGTCCAGGTCGTCTACTCTTGGGATGATCATCTCGTTCTGGTAGTCAAGGAGATGATCTCTTGGTCCATCTTATTAAATGCTTCGGGATTTTATATCTGATCTCAAGTTCTAACCGCGACCTTAGGCAACGTCCCGACGCTCTGGTATGGGACTAATGAACTCGCTATGGGATTTTCTTGGACAGTTATTACTGTCTACTCCTTCTTAGAGTACTTTGGTTCTTCTTTTTTTTCGTTCTTTGTTATCTCGGGATCTCTTTTTCTTTTTCATTAATTTTTTGGTATTCAACCTCAGATCCAACTGCCTTCTTGGAATAAGATGTATTATTATCAATGGCACCAGACTGTCCTCCATACCCGGTTCCGTTCCACGCGTTCCCTCTCTTAGAAATTCCACAGTCTGCATCATTGACGAAACTACGAAAAAAAGGAAAGAAAAAAATTCGAAGAACGTATATACACGCATAAAGCCGCGTTTCAATTGAGCGACGTCCTCGAGAGTTTACCCTGTTCGATTTGTATAGAGATCCTCAGGGACGAGAAGTAACTTCGTATCGGATGCGGAACGACGGAAGCGCAATGAGAACTCACCAAAAGGTTCCTCTCTTTACGATAATGGCGAACGGCCGACAATTGCGATTTCAGTCGCGAATTTATGAGAGATTGCGAAGGAGCACTCAACGTCCCAAAAGATATTTTCCGGAACGAACAAGGAGGTTATATATACACAGTCACGACCGACGGCTTCCGTCGCGACGTGCTACAGCGGCGCCATAAAATCGCTAATTTGCTTTGAAAAGAACCCTCTTTGGAGGCACGTTTCCGCGAGAAAACCTAACGGAATTGACAAAGCTGCATCTCAGCATCCAACCCCTTTCAAGTCTCAAGAAGTAGTAGGAACGAAGTGACTATATGTACCGGTACAGTGATACTAGGTGGCAGCACTAGTAGCAACAGTAACAGAGTGGATAGTAGCTACAGTATATATAACCATAGTACCACCACGTACCTAGTAGCAGCAGCTCGCTTCGGCGTCCCGACGTCTCATTGTCTCCTGTATATACCAGTAGACGCTCCCTCGTCTCAATTCCATTACATTTTACGAGCCAGCAGTCTCCCCTGCGCAAACTGACTTTACCTAAATGTACGGAGTCTTCGTTAGGCGTAGTTTTCTGCAGTCCTTTGACATTTCTCAAGTTACAAAGGAACAATTGCCGACTGTTATACTATGTGTATATATATATGCTCTTATCAAACGAGATAAGTATATAATTTTAATTTTAATTCTTTTCTCTTTCAGAGAGGTACGACACCGCGTACGAATGCGAGGGTAAGACGCTGCGGATAGAATGTGCCGAAGGCGAACTCATCCACCTGATAAGAGCGAATTACGGAAGATTTTCGATAACAATATGCAACGAGCACGGTAACACAGACTGGAGTGTCAACTGTATGTCGCCAAAGTCATTCCGTGTTTTGTACAACAAGTAAGTTTGCCTGTGGGGTAAAGTAGTGCACTTTTTATTTTATACTGATATCTATAACGATAACGTAAGATGAATACGGAGTGCGAAGATAAGACAGATTAGATTCATTGATTCGGTAATGTCAGTGTTAAACTTCATATGGAAGTACGTGTGAAAAAAAATCCGGAAAGATTCTAAATTCAAACACCTAAATCCGAATTCTCTTCGTCTTCCTCGAGAGTCTCAACCTCATTTTTACTGCGCGCTACATTGCGTACTTTTATGTTCTCTCGACGACACTTTGGTCCAGATCTTTCTACGTCTACCCGTATACATCCTCATCCTCGTTTCCGGTATCGAGAACAATGCACGGATGAGTGTCTATGGTTCTTGAAGCCGCCAATCGAGAGGGACGGAGCGTTAACGCGTTCTCATTGAATCTCAATGACTTTTTGTGAAAAATTGAAAATTCGAATTAAAAAAAATTTCAAGTACAACCAAAAATCTTATGCTGAAATTTTTGTTGGTATTGGTCTGGGTCTTTTGTGACAATAAAAACCCAAAATTGGTTCGGATTGTAATTTCTGGTTCTGTCTGATATTCGTTCTCCGTTTTTATCCTGAGGGCGCCACTGTCGCCCGGAATAAAAAATAAGTAATAAAATAGAAGGAGGGAAAGAATGGATGGACACACGGCTTCGCATGGTCCAGCGAACTGGCCAATTGCTTGACCATTGAAGCGCGTATTGCCAGCAGATCGGTACGGATAGGAAAGTCGCGCACAGTCAGCGCTACTTTTCTATCCCGATCTGTTCGGAAATCCACTCTATTCCCTTCGATCTTACTCCTGCGACCGTTCATCCTCCTGGACCGCCAATCCCATCCTATTATATACATTCAGACCGATATATAGGTATCATCGACTGTACATAGAAGGAAGCTATGTATTTGTATACAAATAGCAGAGACATCTACTACCGTTCTCTTAGACCGACTGGTATCGATGAACCTGACCTAACCTAACCTGTGACCTCCTGAAAAATCATCCCTTATCTTCAGTTCCTCATATCAAACTCCATAAGGGTGTTACATGTGTCTGCCGATTGTTTCCTGTGACTTTTAGCAGATGCTGTACCAATTTCTCTCATATGGACTTATACCCTTTTATCTCTCCGGTTTTCAACCCCAAACTATCCCTATTTTCTTTTTTTTTTTTGGTTTTGTCGGTAGGGAACACGCGAGTTACGTGTACGACTTCGGTGGGGTTGAATTGATTGAGTCAATTTATGGTTGGAATTTTATTTTCCTTTTTTTTTATTGGTGTTATCACAGGTTTATTTCGTTGATTAGATTATTTTTAAGAAATACGTTTATTTTGATTATACTGTTAGAGGCGTCTGGTCGATTTCGGATTCTTTTGCGTGTTTTCGCGTCGTACCTTATCGATCCGTGTCGTAATATTTTACGCGTACCTCTTATCGGATTCTTCAACGGCATATTTTGTCTTCTAATTCCAAGTCAATCGGTGATAAGAATAGCTGGGAGACAGAAGACAAAGCATACCTAAAAAAAAGATTATCGTAGAAATAATTTTTTTTTCGAAATCACCCCAACATTCATTGCACGTTTTAATGTCAGCATCGACAATACTAACATCTGTGAAAATAATTTTCCGAATTTCGCGCGTTGTAACTAAAAACAAATATCAGTCTTGGCCACGTGAAAAAAAAATCGCTTGACGTCTGCTTCTTTTCGTTTGTCTGTTTTTGCATCTTAATCATCTTTTTTGTCATCCTTTGTCCTTTATGTTTAATTCAATCCTAATCACGACTGTCAACCATATCTAACAAATACAACTTTTGCGTGCAGAGTGCCTGTGTCTATATATTACATGCTTTATACAATATCCATATTATATATATATATATACACACACACACTCGCGTAATTTCAAATCCGTTCCAACGCACGTAATTCCGCATCAAAATCGTTCCGCGTCCAGAAACGCGGCAAAAATTTCATGCGCTGGTGCTTTCCGCGCAATTTATATTCCGTGCAATTCACATATTACACGAGAGAGGACACGCGAAATTAACCGGGCCTCGTCCGTGCCAGGATGATATCTCGAAACATGCGGAACGATTAAATCCAAATTGCCACGAACGGCCGAACCGCTACGGCCGACACCTTTCGCACGATATACCTCTATCTCTCTCTCTCTCTCTCTCTCTCTCTCGTTACCACATGACAGAAGTGTAATTTCAATTTTTTTTTCACAAACCATCACTATCCTTCTTTCTGTCGCACACCCATTATCACTCCCTTCTGTACCTTCTTTCATTTCGTTATCCGCACTCGGTGGCTGTATCTCCATTTTTTTTATTTAAAAAATCTCGTGAAATATCACTTGCACATATAACTACGCTCTTTCGTCGTTCACTCGGTTACTTTAAACGCTCAAGGATCTCACTTGGAAAAGTTACTTTGAATACGGCCCGATACTCGTAATTGCGAATCAATGAATAGTTGCGCCAAGAAATTTATGAATCCATGAATGAAACCTTATCAAAGAACGTCTTTAGTATTGGCACTGATTTTTATGAATGGGAGAAATCGATATTCTGAATTAGCTTTGTATTACGATCGAGTGCCTCGAGGATACTGATTGATAGAATTATTTTTTTTTCACTGCTTGAATCTTTTTGATATTGTTATCAGAAATACATATATATACTATTACCGGATGTCGATATGAAATTAATAAATCTTTAATATCGTCGGTTTATTCGTATCGTGTGTTCGCGTAATTTATCTCACAAACTATAGTGCACCCACTCGAGATAAGGGTTGGTGAAAATCCATAATCCTTGCTCCTATGTCAACCTGAAATCCTCTTATGAATCGTACAATGATTCGTTCGTAGGAAAATTGACGTATTCGTCGAAAATTTCGCGGTGGAATAAATATGAAAAAATTATGTAACAAGATATAAAACATACAGAAGAAATGATATAAAAATCACGTCGCAAATTTGTAGCTTAAAAAAATATTACACACGGTATTTATGGATTTCATATATTTTCATTCGTACACACGTACTCGATCCTTGACGTGTTTTGAATATACCTGTATATTATTGCTACCTTTTTTTTAATTCCTTGTCTCGTTTTTTTACACTTGGGTTATTCGTGCTTCCGATAAAATCAAAATTCAAATCACTTCAAGGAATTCGCATTCGATCACCGTTGCGCAAATAGATTCGAGCGACTCTTTGTGTCGGCATAAAAGCCCGTAAATGTTCATGATAAAAAATAAGTCAAATTGTATCTTTTTTTTTTAATTTTTTACCTTTTCATATCACGAAATAAAATCGTCTAGATTCCACTATGCGAATATTCGACGTCTACGTCAAGCACGTCCCTTTAAACCGCTGAGAAAAAGGATCCCATACGAAATCTGCATGTTTACAATATAGTTATATAACAAGAGTCGTACGTACATATTTACGATCCTATACAGAAAGAAAATTTTTTTCTTCAAAAATACGTTTATTGTAACGCTCTCCGTTGGCCAGTCGGCGAATTCGTTACAATACTCAAATTTCCAAATTGCATAATTACAAAATCGATGACAAATCAATCGCACGCAGATCGTAACTGTACGTTCATAATAAAGGGATATCAAGGGTAACAACCCTATACGTACTTATAGACAAATAATTACGTCATACCTACCCCTTAATCTTATACAAAAAATGTCTTTCACCTCGTACATACGTATTGCCATGGAATCGCCTTATTCCCTACTATATATATTTTTTTTTCGTTCACCCATCCTCATCTTTTTGTCATCCCTCCTTTTTTTTTGGAATGCCACAAAAGGACTGCGTAAATCTGTGTAAAGTATCCCGCTGCATCCACCTGTGAAAGAAAAGATCCCCGGGGAAATTCTTGACAAAGGATTTGTGTCGTGTTTATGTAATGTGGACCCGAGGAGAGCAACCGGTCGTCTAAAAGGATAAGAAGGGGGGAGGGGGTGAAGATCAGGAGGGGCGGGGCTAGGAATAGTTTATACTTTTGCGGGATAAATCTTTAAAATAACAGGGAGACTAATTTTGTTATATTTATAAAAAAAATAATCTGTCTCTCTTTCTCTCTCAATTTCTTCTATCTTTATGTTAGCAACCCTCTCTCTCAGACTCACTCTGTTTGTATCTTCAGAGAAAAAAATATATTCGTCGTTTGATAGGCTTACCTACTGTTTTTCATTCGATTCCCCGCTTCACTCGAGCAAACAATTCGAAAATCAACCGCCTGATCTCCATCGAAATGGAAATTCTCTAGCGCGCCGATAGCTCTCGATAATTTACCCATGACGTGTAAGATTCGATTCATATGCCTACTCGATTGAATGCGTACGATAAAGGACCCGCAATAGGAAGGCCTTTATATATACCAGGGATACGTGGCAGATGTCGGATCCCTCGAAAAAGTATAGCTTGAAATCGAAAATTCCATAAGTCTTTATATATCTGTATAGACGTATTTTCGAATTTTTTTTTGTTGATATAATTAAAGTTCTGTCACGGGTAATTTTCGAAAATAATGGAAAGAGAGACGGTGAAGATTTTATAAAAGGGGTAGATTTTAACTAGGTCAAAGGTCACTGGGAAAAGAAAGTATGTATGTGGTGTATATTGTGTATGATATAACGTGGGTATTAATAAGGGCGCTAATTAACGCTTTTGGAATATATATGTTTTACATGCATATGGGAAAAGCCTGAATACTGTTAATCGTTCGCTTATACGCTATATATATTTTAATTAACGTGTAAATATCGTCTCGGTTTTTTTTTTGGTAATTAATTATGCTTTGTTAGTTCGAACCTGAGCGATAGGTCATGAAAAATCGGTTAGATTTGATCGATCGATGATCGGTGAGATAAAATTGTTGCAGTATCTATCAATTGAATCATTCGTAGGGGGATAATGAATTTTTTTGATTAATATTCGGAATTACGATTATTGATAACAATAATGATGCGTGTTTCAATGATTTCGAATTCTACGCACATATGGACTTTTAATGGGGATTACTAATGAAGCGTTTTCAAAATTAATTGACTTTTGCCTTTGACTGTAATGACGAATTTATCGTCATAATTAGCAAATTGCTCATCGCGTGGGTATATGGTTTCGATTAGGGAAGCGATGTCTTTTTAATTAATTAATCAATTCGTCCGATCAACGTTATTTCTTGTGAACGTATGGTAAATATTCTATACAGGATACGGTGTTCGTTTTATCTTTGAAATTTGGCAGATACTCTTTTTTTAATTACCAAATTCTGTTCCTTACTCAGGCACTAATGAATATTCATTAATCGATCGCGATTATCAATTGATAAAAAGATATCGATTTAATTAAATTCGTGACCATCCTAGTAGATCTAGTGAAAAAGGTAATTATTCTTGATCGAATCGCAGTTGCGCTAATATGAAATTCACTCGTTAATTGCGAAACAGGGTAGCAAATATCCGAATATAATTATCAGGATGATAATGAGCATAATTAATAATCTATTTTAGAAAAGTATCGAGCTCTTTCATCAAGTCCGGGCGATTTATCACGAAACTTTTGATTAATTAGATGCGCGGTATAATTAGGCTGATCTATATTAATCAGCCGCACCTGATGTGCATTCTATTTCTCTGCCGTTATATTTATCTTTTATCTTTAAACGACCAAATCGAAATGGCCGATTGGCTTTGAGTCGAATAATCATCCTTTGCCAGAAATTCGATCGCAGTCATTCGTTAATTATTTACGAAATTGAAAATCAAATTGCCGCTCGGAGCAACAGAATTCATTTGGCATAGTCAATAGCAGTATCCACATATGTATGTATATATGTCTGTCGAAATTCGCGAAATTGCATAATCCGCTCACATAAATATAACAAATGTACAAAGATCGTTTGTAAGAATTTTTAAACTTTACGTCTGACCGTATCTCTGTATAGTAACTTGAGAAGAAATAACACAAAGATAAATGATAATCATAATAATTTCGCAGCATCCTGGTGATATGGACCCATGATCATACTCAATTGTTTAACGTAGAAAATAACAGTAACTAACAAAGGTATTTCGAGTTTTGTATATTACTAACATAATTTAGACCATTTTGCAGAATTTATTTACCCATCGGGTTTTACTAACCTTCTTCACTTGTGATACTGTCATTAAATCGTGCTAATTACCTGTGGTTAATTACACCGCCGAATTCCACCTTTTCGCCAAATTCAATTTACCCGAAACTCTTTCAATCAATAGGGATTTTCGAATCGCGTCAGGTTAAGCACAAACGTTATTCATTGGACGTATTTTAAAGTCTCCACCGACATTACCTTAATCGTCAAAAAAAAGGAAATTTCGATCGGTCAAATTTTTATTTTTCCATGGGGTTTTTTTTCTCTTCACAATGACGATTGCAGGTGTAACGCTCGCAACTCTTGCACGGTGGACGTGCGGAGCGAGATTTTCGAGGATCCTTGTCCTGGCACCGGGAAGTACATCGAGGCACAATACCATTGTCTAGGTTGGTTTTAATTTTCTCATTATTTTCATTTTCACTATTTTGTCCCATGTCACAATTTCCTTGGAGGATCCGAAAGAATTTCTCACAGATCAAACGGGTTATCTACGTGGAAAGCATATCTCCCCTTACTTGGTTGAATAACTGCAAAGAAAAAAAAATTGATGAAATCGATAAAACCAATATCGACATATTTTCAATAAATTTCGATGGCTATTATCATTTCTGAGAATTCTTATCAGTTGTCAATCTAAGTGAGTACCTGATCTCCTTATAACCGCGACCATGCAAAAATTCGCGGCTACGGATCCATGGCAGTGCGTATGGTAAGGCGTACAGAATTGGCAAATAAAAAAGTGCCATTTTCGATAACGTTCAGGTGCAATCAGCAACAGAATTGCAGCATCATCGCCTCGACGTCACAATTCGGAGATCCGTGTCCGAATACGCTCAAATATCTCGAAGCGCATTATCAATGCGTGTCCGGTAAGTACCAATTCACTTTAAATAACCAGCATCCGCTGTTCCCAGATAAGATCATTTAAAAGTCCATTTTTTCCCTTTTACAAAGAAAAACCAGCTATGAAATTATTAGTTTCAGCCCAACCAAAGAAATCCTCCATAAATTTTTTATCTAAAAAAAACCTCATCCCAATTAAAATTATAAAGTTCAAAATACCCGTTTATTTAAATTGTTACAAAAACTTTTCTTAATTCTCAATTTTATAGCATATACGGGCTAAAGGTAAATTTGCAATCCAGCTACCATATCGTCCCGTAATAAATTCGCTAAATCCTAATACTTTGGTATAAATATATCGTGACATCAGGCGGGTTCAAAAGGGTCACATTATTGCATCAAGCGTATAATGACCCGGACGATCTTTCGATCTCTTCGCACGAAGCAGGGAAGGACTGGCTTTCACATAGAAATCCAACGGCGTCCCAATACGGCGTGAGGTTTAAAAAAGGCCCAGAGTTCTATCGCGACGGACATCGCATCGTCCTGCATTTTCCCTTATCGAGAATCCTTCCCTCCAATAAAGATGACCCCTATAGAGATAGTGTCGCAAAATACGCAGCCCGTTCCGCAGCCAGATTAACTCACATCGTCATCTCGGGTTAAAATCGTTTTCTCTTGGGGCACGTAGTCACGATACAAGATTGAACGCCATTCCGTGCCCATCTAGAAGGCTACGTGAAAAACGTCACAACGAACAGATAACACGTATCCCATAGATAAGAATACAAGACACAGGATTTAGTAGGACCGCAACTTTTCTATGATAAAGGGTTCATAATAGTTTCATAGGTAAAATATGAGTCTGGTAAAATTTGGGGAAAAAAATATATAATATTTTACAGCTGCTACTACGACCATGACGTCACGTCCTAGTCCACCCTGGTTGATAACTTCTCAGCCTAGTGTATGGACCACGGCTAAACCGACAGTCAGGCCACCTTCTAGGATAACCACTGCACCAGCTCCTCCAGCACCTCCAGCGCCGTCTACACCAACGCCACCTATAACCACGACGCCAAGGTTGGTTTTCATAGAACTTTCAGACTTTTTCTCTGGTACAGGTATCTTGTACCAATTGGACTTTGTTACAGTTCGACGATATCTACGACAAGTACGACCACACCCAAACAGAATGTTGATGAATTCGTTGAACAAGCTAACGAAGAACAAATGAACGGACATGGACCACCTCTTCCTCCTCTTGTGCCAGAAACTACTCAGACGACGACGACCTCATCGTTTGTGCCTTGGAGAACCAGTCGCAGAACCACGGGTAATTATTTGAATGACTGATGAACTTTTTGATACAGTAGGTCAGAGGTCATTAATTATTTTTCGTTGTTCCAGTACCCAGTACTCTTTATACAGAGTCGAGCTCCAATGGACAATGGTACGATTATGGAAGACAAGTATGTCCTCAAGTAGCTGCCAGGAACCTCTTCTGGAATACAACTAGGGCTGGTAACGTTGCAGTTCAAAGTTGTCCAGGTGGTGCAAACGGTTTGGCGCGTTGGAGATGCGTTGCTCGTGGAGATTCAGCTGTCTGGTACAGAGAGACTCCAGATCTAAGCGAATGTAGATCGGTCTGGTTAACGTCCTTGGAGAACAGGGTGATCGAGGGCGACGTAATCCTTGGGATCAGCAGTGATCTATCTCAGGTGACAAACAACAGCCGAGTCCTGTACGGAGGAGATATGATGATCACAACCAAGATCATCAAGAACATGGCTGAGAAAATGGCGCAAGACATCAGGACGTACGAGGATCGTAGACAGCGAGAAGTCAGCGTAACGGAATTGCTGCAGGGAGTAGTCAGGACCGGAAGTAACTTGCTGGACAAGGCACAGATGGCATCCTGGAAGGATCTAAGTCATCAGGAACAAATGAGAGTCGCCACGTCTCTTCTGATAGGCCTGGAGGAAAATGCATTCCTTCTGGCAGACACCCTGAGCCACGAAAGAACAATAGTTCACAAAGGAAAGAATATACGTGAGTAAACCAATCTCAATCGACTTTCCCTCTTCGGTGACCTAAATCCTTACCCTCTTATTTACATTATTCCAGTGATGGAGGTTCGCGTCCTAGAAACTCGCAATATCGACAACGACCTGGAAGTCTTCCCGACAGAAGCAGCTCGTGAAAACTGGGCTGCCTCGAACGACCGTGTAGAACTGACCCGGGGTGCACTTCTCGGGAATAGCGAAGGCGGAATCGTACGATTGGTCTTCATGGCCTTCGACAGACTGGAAGAAATCCTACAGCCCCAGGCTGAAGTCCCGTCCGTAGTAATGAACGACGATCCTCAGCCAAGTCCAAAGAAAAATACAAGCAGGATATTGAACAGCAAAGTGATCTCGGCATCTCTAGGAAAGGGCAGACACATACAGCTATCCGAACCTGTCAGATTGTACTTCAAGCATCTCAGTGTGGAGAATGTCACGAATCCAACCTGTGTCTTCTGGGACTACGTCATGAGGTACGAACCTCGGAGGATGGCTCGTAAATTCGCCAATTTCATTGTAATTGTCAAGTATATGCCACACGACAGAGTTCATTTAGAAAGCAAGTGGGGCGGGGCTGGGTCTCCGCCCCATGGCGAATATTACCCTCTGGCTTAAAGTGCAACGTCACTTATTATACAAAGCGTACACTATAGTATATAAGTATACAGTACACAGTATATACATACTGTAAACACATACATGTATATTTTCTGTTTCCATAGTGCTTGGTCCGAGGAAGGATGTCATATACGTATCACCAACAATACACATACTGTATGCGAGTGCAATCACCTTACAAACTTTGCCGTCCTGATGGACGTTCACGCTATAAAACTGGACATAGCGCATCAGGTCGCCTTACAGATTATCACTTACATCGGCTGCATCGTATCCGTCGTTTGTCTCGTACTGGCTATTCTCACGTTCCAACTGTTCAGAGGACTCAAGGTACATTCCCTAGTGCATCCTCTGATGGCGGGAACCGATATCGATCGCCTTTTGTTGTTTATTCCTTAATTATTTCATTACTTGATCATCTGTCTATTTCAGTCCGATCGCACCACCATCCACAAGAACCTCTGCGTCTGCCTACTGATTGCCGAAGTCTTATTCGTATGTGGAATTGGACAAACCAATCAGAGGATAGTATGCGGCGTTGTAGCTGGACTTTTACATTTCTTCTTTCTCTGCGCCTTCGCCTGGATGTTCCTCGAAGGTAAATTTAAGAGCACGTAGACACCGTAATGTATTCGTGTCTGTATTTATTTATATACTTGATATTAGGAATATGAATTTGATAAGGCGTTTGTGTACGGTAAACAGAAATATTCATGGGGAATGATTTTTCCAATAAAAGTCGTCTCTATATTCCAATGAAGTAAATATTAGTATGTATAAGTCGCGTATCGTCCTCACTCTTTGCCCGAGGTAAATAAAATACGTATGGATATTGGTATATAAGGTGAAAGGTGAACCAAGTGCAGATACATGTATATCTCAAGGTAGAATGAAAAGGAACACATGAATTCCCATCCTCATGACGCTTCTCTTATTTCTCTTTTACAGGATTCCAATTGTACGTAATGCTGATCGAGGTATTCGAGGCTGAAAAATCCAGGCTACGGTGGTACTACTTGATAGCCTATGGGGCGCCTTTGTTGGTTGTTGCTATTTCTTGCATAATCGATCCACTCAGTTATGGAACTGATCGCTACTGTTGGCTAAGAGCTGACAATTATTTCATCTTTAGCTTCGTGGGACCCGTGATACTTGTCATTTTGGTAATAATATATTATATTATCACTTTTAAGTATATCCTGTAACGCAGTACCACATAATACCGCTAGAAATAAAGCTAAAAAGTATTACAAAATTTTCTTGCGGTATTTCCTTCTCTGTTACAAATTGTTGTTTCATGGTTGATTATTTTTTTAGGCAAATTTGGTATTCCTGTCAATGGCTATCTACATGATGTGTCGACATGCGAATACTACAGTCTCAATGAAGAGCAAGGAGCATTCACGACTAGCTAGTGCAAGGTAAGCCACAATCTGTACATAATTTTGACACTCATACTAAAATTACGATTAACAAAATTGTACATAATAACAGCAAAAATTATCGTCGCATTACAAGACGCGAGTAGCTAATCCCGTTTTCTGCTCTTTTTCAAATAGACTTCAACACAATTGACCCGTAACTTCACTGTTACGAAATACATGACTTGCTCACAGACCCACTAAATCTCTTGATAAATCTAATACATATATACATATATTACTTGTCGATATTTCACAGTAATTATTCTTTTTGTTTTCTCAATCATAAACCTCTCTGTTGCATTTCCGCATCTATGGCGTCTGTGCTGAATTTTTTTTTCGAATTTCAATTCCTTTGTTGGAATGATTACAAGTTTTGTTCAACACGATCACTATTGTCACAATGAATTTTATTATACTCACACGGCGCACATATTTTATTTCCGTGTATGCGAATATTTAGCCACTGTCGCGAAATTGACTAAAATCCTATCCATTATCGTGCGCTGGAAATAAATACGACAAAAATTCTATTATAGAATAGTGAGCAGCCATTAGCAAATAACGGTTCGACCATCGTTACGTTATATCCATTTTGTCTGTCAATACGCATTGCGAATTTGAACCCATAGTCAAAAATATACTAGCCCCTATAACCTTCTGCAATAAAGTCACTATAGAATACATGCAAATAAGTGCATAGGTCCTACAGTGCATTTTCGGGCGTTTTATAATAAAATTTGTTGACCCAAAATCGCACAGTATCTCGTTAAATCATTAAGAGCGACAGCGCTCAGTGAGTGACGTTTAAAAATATTCATTTTCATATTCGAACCAATATCTACTGCGCGAACCCCATTGTGGCTCTTTTATTTTATTTTTTGATCCGTTCACATCACTGTATCGGTGGTGGTAGTGAGAGATATACGTAATGAATACCCGATTCGCTATATAATAAAAAAATTAATAAAAATCATGATTCCTTACATGGATATGCATATCAATAAATAATAAAACACGAATCGGGTATTTTGCAATGGCATTGATAATTAATCGATCGTCCAGCTCGATCAATTACTTATCAATTGATTAATGGTGTCGGAACAATCACCTAACTGCTGTCTTGTTTCATTTTTTGAATTAAATCTTCTACCCACTTCTGTCTACACTGTTCTACATTCTTCTGCATGGCGTGGTTGGTTGGTAGTGGAAAGGAAGAGAATGCTCTTCCCAACAAATTGCAAGCGCACTTGTAAGATATTTACCATTTTTATTATTATCTCATTTTCTTATCATCCGCCCCTTCTCTTTCTCTTTCTCTCTTTCTCTCTACTTGTACTATATTTACATCACTCCCTTAAAATTTTCTCATAGACTATCAAAATTTTTTTTATCTTCTTCTCTTTCGTTCATGCAATTATATTATGTTCATTATTTTATTAATTTTTTACAATTAATTTCTCCTCTTGTTTGATCTTTGTGAGAGTTGTAGTTCTAAAGTAGTCACTCACTCATTCGCTTCCACTCATTAAATCATTCGTCCACTCACTCACTTACTCATTCATTCACAAGACACTAACAATACTCGTACCATCGTATTGCGTACTACGTAACGTTCGGATTACGCAAAGAAAAAAACCTTTTGACAAAATAAAAAGCAAGGACAAGCGCAAGCGAATCGAACTTGTTGAAAAACTTGATTATTCTCCATAGCGTTGAATTATTCTTAACAGGGTCCGAGATCATTCCGATACCTCGGTCTTATCATTCCTTTACGATCATCTCGATTTTCTTTGATCGGTATATCGTTTGCGCTTGTCATGCATTATTTTCTGTATATTCATATAACGTGTGTACATATATTGTAAAGTTTATCACATATGTGCGCACTTGTTGAATATCACTGCATGAAATTTAAGATTTCTTTTCGGGTATCTTTGCTGTTATCGTTCATTATCGGTAGTGTCATACTATATATGTATATAACAGTACATGCATATAATATACATACCGGTTTTGGAGATCAGCCTCGAGATTAGAAGATACGTAGAATATATGGGTATGGCTTCTAATTTCGTGGCTCTTTAACAATCAACTAATAATATAATGGATCATTGTTCACCGATTGTATTTAATTGTTATTTTTATTAACAGGGCCTGGTTACGCGGTGCGATCGTTCTCGTATTTCTTCTGGGACTTACGTGGACATTCGGACTACTCTACCTGAATCAAGAATCTGTCGTGATGGCGTACATCTTCACTGTATTAAATAGTCTTCAGGGTCTATTTATCTTTGTGTTCCATTGCGTTCAGAATGAGAAGGTAAGGGGATACGTTGGCGTCCATACGTCAAATCTACTATGAGTCATTAGCAATTATTACACGAAAACGTGTTTAATTAGTATAGTCATTTTTTCCCTATGAAAAAGATACGTTTTGTATGTCACGAATTGTTCGCGTATGGCTATGTTTAAAAGTAGCGTGAAACGATGATATTTACGTACGGATTGGTTAGGAGGTTGAAAACAGCCAAAAATAGTTTTCAAAAATTTAAGAAAAGATAAGGGACGAGGATAACGTTAATAGAATAAAAAGCTGTAATTCTCGAACCATGTCAATTAGAGGTTTAAAGATATATCTTTTTCTTTTTTATGAAAATTGTAACAATCATTATCATTAAAAAATGTGCGAGAGCAAGTACTATAGTGATGAATAAAGTGAGATGATAAGCCGAGCTCGAGAGGTACGAGATTCATTTTGCACCAATGATGAGAATATTTCGTAAACCTGAAACTAAGAGTGCGAGAGAGATGGCAGAGAATGGGGTTAAGAAAAAGGAAGGAAAGAAAAGAAGAAAGTAAAGCGGTCGCAATCCTTTGGTCCACTTGAGGGATTTCTTAGCGACGAGCTTCTTTCACCGAGTCGATGTGTTTCTTTGTATACTTTTATTTCATTTGGTTTTTTTTCTTTGCCTTCTCTTCTCTTTGCTTTCTTTTTTGTTCTCTCTTTATCTTCATTCTCTCTTCCCGTATTATCACGGGGAGTCGCGCGATGCTTCTTCCAAGCACGATATTTATTTGCTGCAGTGGCGCACAGATTTTCATAGCTGTCATGAAAAAAATAGAAAAAATAAATAATTTACCTTCAAGCTTATCTTAGTTTATCGACACGCTAGATCATCCATGCAAACGCTCATGTACGAATGGCTTTGATTGTTTCACTTTTAATTTGACAATGAACCGGAAGTGACGCGCGCTCATACACAGACGCGACGTGCCCCTCGCTTTTTATCTGCACTTTTAAAGATTTCGGTTGGGGGTTGGATTTGCTTTTTGAAATTTCAGGTTCGAAAGGAATACCGGAAGTTCATACGACGTCACTCCTGGCTACCAAAGTGTCTGAGGTGTTCGAAAACCGTGAGCGGAAGTTCCGGCGGTACGTCCGGTACCAGCGCAGGCGCGGCCGGTGCCAACGGCGGGAAGGACTTCACTTCCCACAACACGTCCTCGAATCCGTCGGCGCCGACGACGGACAGCTCAGGATTGTCGCCGCACGCCGCCACCAATGTGGGTACATCACCGAACAATCACAGCAACCTCCAAGCGGCCTGTAACAATACGAATCTTTCGATAAACGTGAACCTGAACAATTTGTCGCTGAGGTCGCCGGTCGGGGCACACCAGATGCACATGATGGCACCTAGCAACCACAATAGGCATCCTGCCCAGCAAGGTATCCAAATACCGCTTATACACCAAACCAGGAAAACCGCTCGAGGTCTCTCGCTCGCTTTCTGCCAGTAATCATTAATCTCTCATTCTATATACAATATATATATATAATATATATATATATGTTATATATCTTTCATTCTCTCTTACTCTCTTTGGGATTTGCCTCTTTGGACGCTGACCTGGTCTCTACTTCGAGTCTCCAGTTTCTCTTCTCTATGCCTCTCATTCCTCTTTACTCCGCTTTACCTATAATTTTTTTATCATGCCTTCCTCCCACCCCTTGTACATTCCTTCTCTCTTTATTCCGCTTCCAATTTTTTTTCAAATTTTTTTCATCCATTTGCCGTGTCCCTCAGTCGGTCCGTTTCTTCCGCGCCGACGCAGGTCGATGAGAGCTTTCGAGATGCGTCGGGGGCGGAAGGTCTTTTTCTCGTGAGAAAATGAAAATCGACCTAGAGGAAGGTCTCCGCGTAGGGGTAAAAAGAGAAAAGGGAAAAGAGAAAGGGGAGTGAAATGGAAGAGTATCGCGGTCACGTCCAAACGACAATAGATCCAAGCTAAACACCACTTCTAGTACGTGTCTCTCGTAGTGCATCTCTGCAAAAGGAATTGGTCCTAGCTCGGCATATATATACAAAAAATATATATCTATAGTTTATACATATTTCTGTCTCTCTTTTTTCATTTGTACGCGTACGCGCATGCGTGCGTGCGTGTTCTGCGTTGCGTGCTTATGTCTACGTATGCCTTTTGCGATATTCGCTCTTCGTCATCGATCGCAACAGCTCGCTTCGTGCGAGAAAAATATCTCATGAAAAAATTTCATTGCAGGATTATATCTCTATTGACATTTCGCCAATATTTCAAAGAACGGCTTATTTTTCCTCAAATTCGCAACTTCTCGTCTGCTCGCGCGTTGACCGCCAAAAAATTGGCGATATCGTTAATTAGCGAATATCACTAATATCCATTTTTAAAGAATCAACGGATATCATTATTAAAATTCTTTTGCCGCATAAAACATGCGAATCGAGTAAACAGCTATTTCTTTTTGACCTCGCGTAAAGTTCAACAATTAATTTGTACGTCACGACTTCACGTGATTTTAATGAATTTTGTAAATAACCGTATAATTGATATATGCCTGTTTTTTGTTCTTGTTCCTTTTATTACGTAGACAGAGAGCGCCGCACGCGCTCACACGTAACACTGTACTTTTTTGAAGAAGAAAAAAAATACGAGACAGGACCTTCTACTAACAGTGGTGAATTTTTCGTGGTGCTTTTTTATGGCGGGGTTTGGTGTACGCGGTTGCCGGCTACCTCCGTCCATTCCGAACCGTACCGAGATGTTTCTATCTGTGTCTCTGCATGGTTTGTTCTTTATTTCAGATATTCGTCCCGATTACTCGGGCGTGTTCGGATTGCGTTTATCAGTTCACTGCGTGCCACGTGCGTCTCTTGTGTGCGACAACTTCGAGTCTCTCGATATCTTTCTGACGTTCTCTTTCAAGATCCTGTGAAAAGTAGTGAGCCCATATAGTGTATGTGAGAGAATAAGAGAATGAGAGAGAATGATGAAAGTGAGAGAGATAGAGATAGATATAGAGCGAGAGAAACAGAGAGGAGAGAAACAGAGTAAATGGTCGCGCTTTTGTTAATTATTTTTGAAAGATTCGTAATGTTCGGCTGTCAAAAAAAAGATCCTTAGTGCCTAAGGAAAATTGTTACATACGTACATTCGCGCACCCTCACAACCCACGACGCACTGTCAGTAATGCATTTGACAAATGAAAATGTCTCGTTCACGGCCTAACACGCCTCTTTTCAACTGTAACAATCACCTGCTGAGCTTTTTGCTACTCCTTTGTTTTTACTATTTCTAACACCAGGTACACAAAACCGGCAGCCTCGTTCTCGTATTCGAAAACGATTTGGACTTGTTGACAAAGGTGGAGTGAGCAAATTTTTCTAAAACAAAAAAAACGACAAGAAACAAAAGGATGTTACAATATCTCAACCGTAATTATTTAACGCGTACACCACTGTGTCTTGCACAAGTAACTGCAGGATTGTCTGCGATCTACGTGATCCATAGATCATCGATCCTCCGTCTCATGTAATTACACGATGCGTGTCAAGTTGGTTTTCAATGTTAAGAAAGCTACTGCAAGACAGAATGGTGTACAATTGGTAAAGGAGAATGGTGAAACGTTGGTTTGCAGTACTTGGTGTCCGGGCGAGGTTGGGCGACTACCGATAAGCAGCCGGCAGTGCCGGCAACAGCAGTCGCTATGCCCCGTGAATCCTCTTCATCAGAGGCGCATATCGTGGCAACGCTGCCTCACGCCCGCCATGCCTTCCCCTCAGCTCCCAATATCCCCAAATCTGCCACTGCCACTTGGGGGCCCCTTAACAAAAACCTCATGTGGAAGGTAACTAACTCACAGCTGATGCTCCTTGCTACTAACTCTATTCACTGGGTCGGAAGCTTTTGCTTTAGAGACGTCGAGTATTTTTAAAACAAAAAAAATTACCAAATTTACAAATTCCTGATTAAGGTTCAAGTCTTAATCGGTACTCTCGATAGGAAAGGCTTCCAGCTCACGCATGATCTCTGCTACGTATACGTACTCGTACTGCGTCTATCATATTCACATCTCGGAAAATTCTGAAAAACGCTTGTAAATAATTGCTTTCGGGAAAAAATTCACACAATTCCATTGAATTGCCGTTTACTTGTTTTCTTAATATCCTACCCGGCATCTCCGAGCGTGCATGTATAAGTACGATTCTTGTCCTTGTACATGGATAAGGATAAAAAGAGCACGTAGGAAGATAAAGTTTATATAATAGAGGAGGTGCGAGGAAACTCGCGATAATCCTTGAGAAATGATAATCCGAAGAGTGACGATAGTTTAACGCGTGGAATTCTCTTTTCTTTCTTCCCCCGACAGAACATTTCTTTTAAGTCGTACTCGCGTGACTCCGGACACGGCGGATCGGAGCAGGAGGATTCACCAAGGACCCACAGCACCATGACCCTGGGACACGGACGCACCCGGGAACGCAGGATCGTCGGAGTCGGTGAGGTCGCGGACATGATCGGCGGTGGTACCAGGTCAGGGCGCAGAGCAGCATCCCCATACAATCACACATATACGGAAATACGGGATGGACGTGGCGGAGGACATCATCAGATCCATGGTCAGCATCATCATGGGCAGCACATACACCTTCCTAGAGGACTGGTCCCTGAGGATGATCCTGTTTACGAGGAGATAGAACGTGGTGGAGTCGGTGAGATCCAGGTGTCCGACATGTCCGACGAGGATGGCAGAAGACAGGGCGACATGAGTCGACAGTCCTCGCGTAGTTATGGCGATCATCGACCACTCATACCTTACTCTCCGGCGAACGATCGTAATCTCGTTCATTATGGTCAGAGTGTCGAGCGGAATCCTGTACATTATACACCCTCGGAGTACAGTCCAGCCCAGGAACGCACTTTGAACGCCTGCTGGGAGAAACTTGCCAGGAGACAGCAGGCTAGGTACGAGCTCGGTGAACTGTCACGATTGCCAGCAACTTACGGGATGCCAGGAGCTCAGCAACAGGATCACAGTAGAACGGTCGCTGTTCTCGATGGGCATACGGTAGTCTGCCACCTGCAACCTCAGACAGATATGTACACAGGTCGTGGTGTGCCGCCACCTTCCTACAGCGAGTGTTAGATGCTCGCGATCCTGCTTACCGACCGAGCCCACCAGCCCCTTTTCGTACCCGCGTAATCAGCTCAACATATGTAACCCAATAAAGGGAAGCGAATGAGAGTGAAAGTAAGAGTGAATGAGTGGAAGAGAGTGAAAGTGAAAGAACGAGATTGTAAAGTGCGAAAGAGATAAAGACGGTCGTACCAAACGATGGGCGCTGTGACCGTTTCTAAAGGATTATTTTTCTGCGTCGATACGAAACGTGCGGACGGAGTCAGTTAGCCAGGACACAAACCTATTAACAACAGGGTTACCGATCGGTTATGTGAATTTGAGCAAAGTGAAACGACGTCGAGACACTAAATGCTCTCTATAAACTTCAATCAATGCGTATGATTATTGTGTGTCTGTGATGCGAATACGAAACTTGTATGATAATGTCGTCCTAGGGACATCCTAAGTACATTGCTCGAGACTCGGCCGACCGTGTATTATAGGAATTGACTGGAGACAGAACGAAAGTGGACAAATCATTAATTACAAATCGGTATATCAATCTGAACCGAAACACAGTTAATCACGTGACACGATAATCTGGCCAATCTTTCATGGCGACCGTCACTAGTAACGACGACTTTTCTTTGGATTTTGAACATCGGCTGTTCAAATAACCAAAAAATAGTATCTATCTGTCATGGCTGCAGAATCTACTTTTGACAGTGTACCTTCTGAACATACTTTTAAGAGGAACATAGAAAATGAAGAAAAGTCGTGCTATCCGGAGCCCGAAAGATCGATCATCCATACGGCCGTCTATTCTAGTTGGAATAAAAGCGTCGAGGTCGAAGTTAAGGATATGGCGTCGGGTCGCCAGGGACGTCATACCTTGCGGAAATGTCGTTTGAAATATTTTTTAATAATTTCGGCGATTTATTCATGACTGACTAATCGGCAAATTACAGATTGTCGCGACGCTATGATCTTGACTGTTGACTTTGATGTTTTTTTTTTTCGTAAAAATTGCTTTGGCACGTTACGTTCTTGTCCCAGAATATTATTTTTATAAATATATATAAATATAAATATATATATATATGTATGTATACAGTAACGATAATGCTAACGGAAGATGTTAGTAAGAGACGTACGATAATAGAAGATTTTCCGAGTGAAAAGGAAAACAAAACTTAGTCACTGTTTTTTACTATTTTTTTAAAACGATATCGTAATCGTGTTTAATCCGTATTTACGGAATCCTGCGCGCTATTTATTTTCTATTACTCGTCAACGTAAAATGTGAGAATTGATCGATGAGGCCGACGTTAGAGCGTCGCGCCGTGTGTTCTGATCGATGAGCGTCGCATTATGCGACTTAATATTTTTTTTTTTCATTCACCAAAATGGAGGTGATATTCTTATGCGCCGGATACCATCCAACCATAATCATCATAAATTCGTGATGAAAGTGATGCTGACCCTGAGGACTGACTGTCAGCCACTAAAAATTATGACAGGATCAATATTCTGTATGACAATCACAAACGAAACAAGTATTTCACGTCTTTGAATAACAACAAAAATTCTTGTTTTATTTCCACAAAAAAAATAGATACGATACGCAATCAATTATTCTTCGTTGTCCCTTTGCAAATTTGTCGAACGACATAGAAATTCTTGTATAAAATTTTTCAAAATTTCGGCTATCTGCTGAGGGTCTTCTGTGTATACGAAAGAAAACTAAAAGAAAAAATATCAGGTTCAGGGTCATCGTCATCGTCGTAACTACACGAAGGATCCGGCGATTAAAATTGCCGATAGATAGTGATCTCCTTGATCGAGCTGCCATTAAAATAGTAATTACCGATGGATTCGCTCGATCGGCCGAATTCACATGTAAATTCATTAAGTGTCCGCGCGTAACGTATTAAGTCATATTTTTAAAAAATCGTCATAAGGTACCGACATTCCATCCGTAACGGACCGATCCTTATTGGTGTAAAATAGGACTTTGAAAAAAAAAATGGAAAAAGCAACCAATGGGTGATCGGTACCAATTATTTCCGCGCGGCAAATTTAAAGAGCCACGCGTAGTTCGCGAGGACACTTCACTTGAATTATTTAATTAATAAATCGAGAACAACATGCCGTTAAAGCGTTTACGTTATTAATTAACGAAAATTAGTTACACGTTATGTTATCGTCGAGATGTATTTCGAACTTTGTAAATAATGTAAATAGGGCTTTGTACATGTTGAATACTTGTAATGTAAATGAAAGAAGAGGAGAAGGGAGGAAAAGGAAACCGCGTAATAAGTGATGTGAAGAATCTAAAAAAAATAAGCAAGTTACTAGTAAGTAGTGAAAGGGACGAACAATTAATGTGACGACAAACGTTTAAGGTTTAACTTAAGTCCTAAGTATAATAGGTATGTAAATAAATTAAGCGAGGAAGTAAAATATTAAAACCCAAGTAATCGTCGGATATTTATAATGAACTCCACTAAAGTAGCGAACAGTGAGGAAAGATTTAAAAAAAAATTGACTCAAAGAGCAACCGTGCGTCGGTAGAACGTCATTTTTGAAATTGATATGTGCAGCATTAATCGGATGGACAGATATACATTGCATGTTTTATCTTTAGCCGTTTTATAAAGTAATACTCCTACTCCCTCGCAATTTCACCTTGGAAAATCTGACAATGCTATTCTTCTTCTTATTGTCACACTTGTCTATACTGTCCAATCGAAATGTTTGTTTATATTGTCGTAATAATATTTCCTAACATTTTTTGGCCATCACTTGGGAACGTGAAAACACATATAAGGCCATTTAAGTTCCAAGACACGTTTTGGCGTAAGTTAAAATTCCGCCGTGATCTTATAATTTCGGCGCGATTTTTTTGTTTGTAGCGTTTAGACTGAAAAACATTATATTTGAAGTTTTTTTATTTTTGTTTCATTTGAGCAAGATTCAGGTTATTCTTGCAATACGTAAATAAAATTACATTTGTACTGTGCATTTTAGTGACACTATTATCAACCAGATCGTCATTCATTTTGATGTCTGGATAGATTTTGGAAATTTCTAGGCATCGCGATGATCACGATCAAATCTCTCACGATGAAAACCTCCTATGATTAATTCTTTAAGGCCAAAACGTGATGGAACTCTGGTAAGTTCGTGTACGAGTCTGTACTTTATCGCCATCTTGTGCATTTTGAAAAATAGAAGCGACAAATATGTAAAACAAGTATTTTTCAACCCGTAAAAGCCTTTTTTCTTGATTTTGTATGCTTCTCTAAGACTGTCTGATAAAAAAAAAACTGAGTAAATAAATGTGTACCAATCTCTGAATACAATATAAACATTTGTGTTATTCTGAGTTTAACCCATATAATTTAATGTAAGAATTAGAAATAACCACAAGATGTTGAGACTTGGTAAGTAAAACAAGGAAGATGTAGAAATTATATTATTTGCACATGAGAAATGCAAAATTATTTATCAGCATTGTATTTTCGAAAAATCTCAATTATACAATCTTGGTTGTTAATACGTGCTAAATCCAGAGGGGTTTTATCATAGACATCCTTTGAATCAATATCTAGTAGTTTTTTCTCCAGAATGTATTCTACCATTGGAATATTTCCAGCTTGCGCAGCCATATGTAAAGCATTCTGCTTTCTATTGTCATGTACTAAGTACTCTGCTCCCAAATTCAGTAAATGTTTCATTGCAACACAATCTCCACTACATGCTGACGATAAAAGAGGAGTACACCCTGTAGAATCACGAGCATTAAGATCTTTGCATTTTGGTCCCAAAAAATCAATTGCTTTCCCATGACCATGAAATGCTGGAAAGATAAATTGCGTTTAAAACCAATAACGGAGTACAGACTATTCTTAAAGTAACATTAGTATATCAAATTACCAGCAATATGCAAGCTATTCCGTCCATTATTAGTTTTAATCTCTATACTACTAGGTGAGTATGTTACTAATAATTCAATCATTTGAATATTTCCACTTCGGCAAGCTAGATGTAATGAACTCCAACCATCCTTATTCCGCAAAGTTGGATCAGCTGATGCTCTTAAAAGAGTAACTACACAATTATATGCTTCTTGGCTGTCTTTGGTACATGCCAACATTAGTGGGGTCCAGTCTGCTCGTTTCAAAGCATCTACAATAGCTCCTTGAACACAAACCATGCTAATAGCTTCCAATCGATGTGATTTATAGTTGGTAACATAAAATATTAACTAATATGAAGAAACTAAGCAATAAATGCAAAAAGCACCTTTTTGAATAAGATACTCCAAAATATGAACCCTAGAAAACTGTGCTGCGTCATGAATAGGTCTCTTCATATCTTTATTCGTAACATTAACTCCAGATTGTGACAATGATAATTCTTCACACAGATACCTAATTATGTTCATATGACCTGCTTGCGCAGCAAGATGCAATGCTGTATCTCCTGACACAGCATGTTGATAAATAGTCCAATCTTGAATATTATGCTTTGCAACAAGCGCTTTGACTATCTCTAAATTTCCTTTTTGGCAAGCCAAAAGAAATTCTCCAGGTGAGAGGTTATGTCCAGGTAATTCACACTTCCTCCCCATAATCATCCTGAGCTTTATACAAAACGCTACGTAACGCAAATGATTGCAGCCAACGAATCTGTTTCGTACAAACGAAATATGACACTATTTATACAGCATCAAACACAGAAACAGCACAAAATATATAAAAATAACTATTTCAAATATCAGCCGCATGTACGGTCTGCACATGTGCGCAATTAAAGCGAATGAAATATTTATCCCACGCGTTGCTCCTTTACGAAACCATTCCACTGTGCTTTGTAACAAAATTCAAATTTTCTATCGCATTAAGTTCAAGTTGTATCACTAAATGAATAATATATCAAATCTTGTAACTAGAGAATTGTAAATTTTGAATTACTGCCATATCTACCTAAATACATCCATTTTTAGTGTCAATTAAAATGCTTGTAATTCCAGGATTAATGAATTTATTAATATAGTAAATTGGTCATGCATAATCCATACGTAAACACAGTGTTCACTTAGTACCGTTTGGCAATGCCAGATCAACTAGGAACGGTACAATTTCGAAAGTGAGATTAACCAAGAGTAGCATAGACCTTATGTACAGTGAGTCACGGAGGTTTTCCGATGGTAATGTCATAATCGAATCAGCAAGAAGGTCGCCAACGTCGTCGAAGAATTTCAGGTATTCCCATAAATCTAATACAACATTCTCTCAGTAAGATAAAAAAAGAAATACCAAATATCTCTTAGACAAGTTAATTGATACAAAGAAATATGAACTAGATGTAAGAACATATGTAAGTACAATGGAACGAGCTCTTTGCCCGGATGCAGGAAGTGATTAAAAGCTTGTTTATTTCAAACGTTTTTCTTGAGAATCGCAATACTATTTAACGTAAAACCTTGAAATTCAATTCATAGATAAATCTTGGCTGGTGAAGAATCACTTTAGAACGGATAAATCAGACGATGAAAATACATCGATGAAGATGAAACCAACTGAAACTCTTCTTCGTTGGAGGTCCATTGAGGTTCCAGTGATTAATGGCAGATTCCAGACTGATTGCATAACAAAAAGCAAAGACAGACACCGTGAGAAAAATACGCCGTGACTATGGTTTCGGTATCAATTAAAACCCGTCTTATAAATCTCACTGTTGTTCCGTGGACAAACATCTGATTCGTCACAACCTTCATTCCTCTACACCCACAATCAGCAGGTAATTAAAGATATTTTTAAATACCCCACACAGGAGGTTGGGATAAACCACAAATAAAAGAGTAACCAGCATAATTTATTTAACAATTCCATTGCAATAGACAGTATAAAAAAATTAATTGAATCATTTATGAGCAATGAACTCGGAAGTTATTAATTATTAATTGAACTTCTCGTGTAAGGATAGGGTACGACGTCGGGCATCGGAACGTTGGTACCAGGTACATCCTGCCAGCGATACCGCAGCAGAACCTAGCCTAACCTGACCTGTATATCCTAAATTATTGATTAATAATTCGCAGCTGTATTGAAGTTGACTGCCATCCACATGTGCACGCAATTTGAAGGAATCAGCACTAATAAATATTGTTGGTATATTATACAAATACATAATAAAGTAGCGTCCTTGAGGATTAAATATTTAATTAGAATGAAATGATGAAATACCAAGAAATCTTTTGAAGACCGGTATTCACGGTATTACACGCTGATCTGTAACAGTACCAAGATGACTGGACCAAACTAAGATGTACAACCATGTCAATTTGAATTACTCGCCTAGAATTTGGTCTCTCTTAAAGAATAGTAATTAACAATTAATACCGTTCCCAGTTAGGTTATCCCATTATTCTAGACACGGTCAAAGGCATTCCATTTGTATGAGTAAAGTTTCGTTCTGTTTTCGTGGCGTCATTACTAATTATAAATCATTATATCTAAATACTTTTCCTATTAAGAATGTTTAATCATGCGTCAGAGATACTGTCAATGCAATTGACGAAACATGGTTTTATAAAATAAGGAACAATATATTGAATAAAATCAGAAATCTTTAAATACTTGGTTGAAACTTTTAATTGTGTTTTTTATTCGTTTTTTAAAAACTGCTTTGACTCGATGAAATATTAACTTCGTTGGAAAAATATAATTGTATTCTTAGATCGTCCGCCATCAGACGCGCATAAGTTTAATTGCGCGTGATTATCTCATACGACAATTTTAATTCTTCATACAATTGGATTTTTGATTACAGTCGTTATTCCACAATTGCTGTGACAGATGAGGCAATAATAATCGACGAATTCACAATAAATGCTTCGCGTCGTCAAGCTGTGTAAATACATATTGATAAGATTAGATGGAACTCACGTTCAGAATTTAATACAGGTAATGTACAGTTGCTTGATTATTATAATTCGTATCTCTTATTTATGTAAAACATAATGAAAACGGTCAATGGCCACATCAAGAGTATCTTCTTTATTAAATTATTATAGGCTAAGGATATTTCCAAGACATCGTACACCGACTGCAGGGGCAGAGGCTATCACTAAATATCAAGATATCCACATATAAATACTGCTAATGAAAAATTGTGAAATTTAAAAAATTTCATTGAACCACGTATTGGAATTCTCTTTTGAATAAGAACGAGGTTATTCACCGTACAAGTTCAAGGCTATCGAGCGGCACGCGTACAAGGTCACCAACTGTGCAAGTACAAAGTTGCTCATCGTACAAGTACGAAAAATTGTCAGAACCGCATGATCAAGTGAAACGAGAGATCAAACTGTAATTGTAATTGTATTCTGATTTCTAAGTAAGTTCTGATTCTTAAGTTGTAAAATTAGCTAAGAGAAAGATTTTTGCATCATGAGTGAAATATTAATGCTGAAGGTGCAGAAAGGTATGAGGTACTCTCAGTGCTATTTGCCTCTGATTATAGAGTTGATTTGCATAATTTCTTCAGGGTCCTCCAGGACGCTGTAGTAGGTAAACGTTGTTCTACCCGAATACCTGCAGTTCATTGCGTCAACCGGTATCGTACTTTCATGCCACTGGAATTGGCAGCCTACTACTGTAAGTAGAATTGCTTTATATATAAATTATGAAAAATTGTTTAATCTTCGAAACTGACAAATGACATAAAAAGAATACACTCATACCAAATTGTAAACGCTAAACACTGGAGAACTGAGTCATTAAATTCTATGCAATTAATGTCACTTCAAAAATCTATTTTTAAATTCATACACAAACTCATATATTTTCCGCCCTTATTGAACACTTTAAACAGAATAAAAAATTGACAAGGATCTTAAAGTCTTTCTAACGTAACAAGTAGCAAATATTGAATTTTCAATTGATACATCGTTATTTTAAATAACCCAACTGGAATGGCCAAATGAGTATAAACGAAGAAATCAATAATGTATTAAATATTTGCACAATTTCAGGGTCGTATCAATGAATTCTCAGAGGACCCCGTAACGACTATTCTACGAGTTTTGAACGTCATCAGGATCAGATGTAAGCAGACACGATGATCCAATCGTCTTGGGAAGTGTGTGAACTATAAAAATGATATTCGCGACTGAATCCCACCAGCCGATACAGTCTGCCCTGGGCATTAAATAAGCAAAGCCCTATTAAGATCAAGATGCCGATCAAATTCCTCCTACGAAGACCATGCTGTTCGGCAAACACAAGGGGACGAGTCGTGGTGGCGACGGTACGGCAGAGAAGTGGGGACCTGGGGTCTGGGGTCGGGCCCCAGGGCAGGGGCCCCAACTAACCCCCACGCTCCTTCAGGCAACCAGGCGAAGCACCGCAAGAACAGCAACGACCATTCGACGTTGTAGTCTTGCGCGTAACTCCGAGCACGCGACCTGAGAACCGAAACGAAGTCGCTGTCTCTTTACTCTTTCTTCATTTCGTAAATGCTTTGCAAATTCGTTCCAAGAAGTCAAATGTTACTTTGCTAAAAACGGAGATCGCTACACGTGCAGGATACTAAGAAAGTACCAGGAAAGAATTCTGAGTCATTCGAAGTGAACTGGAGCTACCAGGTATCCTGTGGCGTTTCAAGGATAATATTTCATCCTTAACAATCGACAGTGAACAAGAATCAAAGATTCTGCGAATAATCGTAAGTAATAATAACTTCACTTAAAAAGTCATAAAATGCAAGAAGAGCCAGCTGCAAAAAATTATTACGTAAATTTCATTATTCTTTCCTGAATCCCTCTAACCTTTTTTTCTTTGCGAATTATAATTGTCTGTATTATAACTTTTTATCTCAATATTCTCTACCTGGACGGTATATTTTCCCGTTCTACACAAAACAGAATGGCACCTTCTGCGCATGTGTATTTATATACATATATACGCTTCTCCATTAATACTATAGCAAAGCGTGTGTACATCTTGCATCGTCTATGAGGCTACTGTGTCGCGAGTTCCAGAAGTAAAAGTCAGTGCCGATCGGCCGCGCAGAACGTAAACACACCCATGTTACCACTCCTCGTCAAAATTCAATTCTTTTAATGGAAACTCAAAAATTCTACACGTCCAAGCTTTTCGTCTTGTCCAACATATAATTGATCCTAAATTTTGACAATTATTTATAACTAATCTCAAATTAATTCCAAATTTTTATCCATCACAAACGTTACACGTGATCCTCCATATTCTAGACATCCGAGGCAATCCTCGCTCGTTAAATATCCGCGGGAAAACAAGTGTCGTTTGAATATTGTTCAACGGTAACTTATACCTGAACTTCGATGGTTCTTCGTGATCATTTATTATCAAGATCCAGTATTGCTCAAAGGAATTATTTTGTGGTTCCAGTGACAACGATCCACGTCCAGATGATTGTACGCGTCACGCTTATCGGGCTCTTCGCCATTTGCAATGGTGAGTTTTTATTGATTATTATTTTAAAACTTCGCACAACTATTTTTTTAAGTTTTTTAAGCACTTTTAAACTACATTGCTTCATTCTACGTCATCCGTCATTCTATACTCACAAGACTGAACGACTTACTCGTGACGTATGACAGTCCCTTTCGTGACCAATTGTTCTCCGTGACGCTAATTCCGTTATCTGCAGTCGTATACTTGAGCACGTCATACACTTGTCAAAAACGTCATCAGTTCTGTTGTATGATCTAGAAATGATTTTAGTCATGCTCAAATTTATTGAGGTATGTGGAATGCTGAGAACATGATTTTTTTTACTGTATTGAATTTTTGTTCGATGACTAATGACGTTCTGAAATTTACCTCATGTAGCATAACCGACGTGAGAGTTGTTGCTATGGATTGGAATACCGAAGACATGAGTTTCAGGGATAAAAAATAGGATATGCAAAATCCGGCTATGCATTGGAAAACATGACGAGGCTTGGATATTCGAAAAGATGTATTATTTATTAGGGAATGAAAAAGAGCATCCTACATAGATTAGTCACGATGCTCGAAATCCTTTTCAAGAAGTGTGACGGTAGCGTAATTAAAAAAAAATAAGAGCGTTTAAAAGTGTGATTTCACTTAGCTGATTTCACGTCGTTAACTGGATTTTATGTAAAAGTGATTAACTACCTGATATCATTAGGTATTGCTTTTTTAACACCCTAATTTATTATTCTTTTTTTTTTCAAAAAAACTCTACCATTATACATAATCAAATTGTTGACGTCTGGCTGCATCGATATGGAAGCATATAAAAATCTTCATTCTCCAAGAAACTAGTCTTGAATTATCTTGCAGGTACTTGTCATAAATTCTATAGTCTCGTGCAGTCTCTAATAATAGTAAATCACAGAAACTCTTCTTCTTCGAGGATCGTCCGATCACGTCAACAGAAATTACTTACATAATTAGTCATTAGCATGAATTCGAGTGACTAATTGATATTAACCGCTCTTGCGTAATACAGGATGCACGCTAACTTCGTTAAACAACGTGTTTGCTGTAAATCTGAAAAAAATATTTAACCACATAGCTACAACGTCAATGACAAGTTATTTACATTGAAACACCTTGTAGATTTTATACGCGTTCACGTATTCCTTTAGAAAACCAAGTTTTCCCCATTATGCATCGTCGCACTTTCAATATCTTCCTGTATATCGGAAGCTTTCCTGCAGCTTGGTTCACTTTCATTTGGCATTTGTAAAGCGAGACGAAGATAAAGATCGAACCGGTTCGATATATTCTAGAGACGAATCGACCGAATTACGACGGTATTCAGTGATCGCTTTGATTCGACGACTGGCAGATGCGAAACGTCTTGTAAACGGAAATTAAATGTAAAATCGGATACTATAGCATTAAATGACCTTTCGCAGATATTTGGGTGCGTCATTGACAAATTCACATAATGTATTTTTATAATATTCATCATGACATCCATTAGACCTGTACGAATTGAGAATGAATGACGATTTCATAAGAATTTTATATGATTTTTGTGGCGCCTCAAAAATATATAAACAACCTCGAAAAATCCTTGGCCATCATGATTACTGCGATGATGCAACAGGTTTTAAATGAATTTTATAATAATCTATATTTACTATAAAATAATGACAGCTTCACAAGAACGAAATAATTAAGTATATTAATTATTACGGTTATGGCTTCATGATGATTTTTTCAGCCGATTGTAAACTCGTCTATAATACCATTGTATGATCTAATGACGCGTTACATGAAGCCTCGTTAATATGCTACGTGTCATCAATTTTATGACACAGATGGTCTTAGCCTTGATTAAGGGCCGTAACGCAATGATTCTTAAGGTTGTATTTTCAATGAGTAACGAAAAATTGTACGGCGACAAAAGCAACGTTCATAATATTCTTAGCGTTTTAAATGACGACACGTGTAAATGCGCGCAATTCGCAAGATTTGAATTTTGCAATTTTGTTTTGTGAAATATATAACAAATATGTTTTTGTATTCGATTTCGACGACCGATATTCAATTAATAAATAAGGCACGATGCCTTTAAGACGCGTGCACAGTGCGTCGACCGGCGCTACAAAATTTATGTTAATTGTCAATTCACTTTCATCTCGTATGTCGTTAGAATAACAAGCGACGCAAATTTTCGCTCCGTCCGACGATTGACGTAGATGAGCGTCGGCCTGAACCACATGAGAAATTATGTCGGTCTCACATGAGCGTAACCAGAGCGAATCGAATAGCGAGTCCATAGACTTTTTAACACGGCGTGTCACTCGCGCGACAATTCTTTCGAAACGTCCCGTGACAAAGTTATCGCTTTGACGTTACATGCGAATCAGGCACAAGGCAGTCACTGACAATTGGGTGGGTTTCTGCTTCTTTATACGGAACAGCCAAGGTTCGTTACTATGCGCAAGAAAAGTATGGAACATTTTATTTGAGTATCGATTCCTTAATCCGCCTTCGCGAATTCAACTTGTGTCATCGTCATTTATAGAAAGTCATTACGCGAAATTCTTTCGTGTATTTCGTATCGCGATACCTGACGATACAAACAGTTTTATCTGTCATCAACGCGACACTTGATACCTCGCTGGACAACTGTAAGAATGCGCACTCTACCGGATGCATATCGAACTGCATATCACGACTGCAGTTACATGTATATAACACGAGGTCTATTAACGGTCAATCATAAACGACGGAAATCGACACCTCGGCTAACCGGTCCTGTTCTATGAATCAATGGCGCGAATACCGATCCGTTGCGTAATTTTCAAACTTGACCATAGATGTCACTGAATTCCAAGCATTTCCAGACGCTGGGAACAAACACGACGAAGATCGTCATTCAATATTTGCATCCAACTGGTCATCGATCGTACAAAGTGCGACGACGCATCTCGCCTAATGTCAAGTATTTTAGAAATTTAACAAATCATTTTCTTTCTCCTCTTTCTTCGTGCCGAAGATCAGCGATTGGACGTCTTACGTATTGTGTGTCCAATCATATGTCACACTTCCAAATTGTTACAACCAATTAAGCGACCGGTATTGACAGGTCGGCGCCACAATGTCAGAATCATCTATCGGTCCCACCGGCTGCGGAATGTTAATTAAAATAAGATATTAATAGAATTCGGCGCCCGGGCCTTTTTTGCTCATCCTTTTTTCATACCTTCGTAGAGCGTTGGCTCGCCTCCTTCTTCGTTAAAAGAAACTGGTTCTACAATGGCGGATGGCTTCAACACGATGCAGCGTGTGTATTTGGCCGGACATTGGTGTTCCTCTTTACGTTCCCATGTCTATAGCATAGTGAACTCTCTTTCTCTTTCTCTTGCTCCACGGCTAAAACCTGATGTAAACGATATCAACGGCAAAGACAATCTTTCGACATGAAATTTTTAAAACTACGTTCTGACCCTTAATTAGCGTTTTTTTAACAATTATAAATATCAATTAATTATGCATGTAAAAATTATGAGGTGCTTCAACCTGAATCTGCCGTGATTTTGAGGAAATATCTAAAAAAAAAAAGACTAATGACTTTACGTGCCATTAAATTAACTTCTGTGAGCTGAGTCATTAACTCTGAGATTTGGAGGTCACCATCGATTTATCAGCATTATCAATAGCTGAAGTAGCTTCTTTTTTTGGAGTTATCCCACTTCCGTATTTTGGGTCAGAATCATTTTTCACTCCATTTTATGTAGTTTCTATGACGATCTATCACTGTCGCATTCACCTCAAAAATAAATTTGTATGTATCACTCATTCGTTATTTCTTGTCATTCCGTGCCCGAAAAGCGTGATGAAGTTATTTGAAAAAGAGCAGGAAAATTAACGTTTCTCGGCCATGGTAGACGCTCCTGACCCACAAACAGATATTGTATGCGAGATTCGAAAATTTACATAACAGGGATTCCCTTGGTAACACGGTGATTGTGTCTATATGACAGAGACATAAGTAACACGTTCACAGCTTACGAGCGTTCCCAATCCTCCATATGATTGACATGTTTCTTGAATATGCACATACCTTACGACAAATTATCGTGCAGTCTAGGTGCATCCCGTACGTGGAACGTTATACGTGTAATAACTATTTACATAATTATACTTTAACCGTAAGACGATTTCCACGTGGGTTTCCCATTTTTAAATATTTGAAGATTTTTTGTGAGAATTTTTGTTTTCAAATCAAACCCCAGCAGACTCGTAAATTCTAAAGTCATTTTTGACATGCCCAAAATACAACTTACACACTGGTTAGACACTTTAACCATAACCTGTAGACAGCATATGTATCCTGGGTAAAGGCGCATTTTCATAATATGAGTTATGTCGCCCAAGTGTATTTTGACTCAAGTGACGTCTGCAGTTTTGCTAATTTTTTTTATCTTCTACTGACATCATTTGGAAACGGTTTTTAAATGCTCGTATGTCAATCCTAAAGTATCTACGCGTGCGGAACGAATCTGCAGAATCGTAAAGGTCGTGGGTATTGTACGACAAAATATTTGACAGCAAGTACAGGTAATTTGCATACAAGTATCCGCGAAATTGCCGCATCGATTATTATTGGCGTGCATTGAATGGCCCTGTATGCCTTTGACACCATATGCAAACGTTGTTGGAGACATGTTTTCTTTGCTCAATTGAAGCCCCACCTTCTTCTTTGCTTACCGCCGACGTCACACGAGTTCTGATTAATACTTTGTATTAGTCTGGACGTTGGGATCAATAGTCAATATTCTATTTATTAATGGTTTCGATTGTCACTCGAGTATCTTTTGACCCAGTCAGGATACATGTACAATTTTATTGATATTCTACTCGCGATTTGTCATTGGATGAAAATTCAAGGCTTCCTGGGAAGATCTTTCATCGTATCTTCATCACAATTTCCGGGTTCAATTTATGCGTTTTTCAAGGTCCAACAATTTCGTTGCTTGTAACACCGAAAGGGAAAGTAAGGCACCATTTCACGATTTTTTTACCTTATTTCTGAGTTCACTGAACTCCCAATTCCATTCCGTAAATTAATTCAAATTTTCTATTGTTACTTTGATATCCGATGCAAAGTCAAAATCGAGCTTTTTCGACAAACAGTAGCAGTTTTTTTTCTAAAACAAAATTATGAAACATTCATAAATCATTCGTTAATTTGAAATCGATGGTTTCAAACTATCATATTCCAGAAATCTCATAAATTCTCACAATCTGCATTGATCCAGGTCAAGATGAGATCGATCAATTTTATTGGATTTTGTGTCTCCAAAAAATAATTGAAATCCCAATACTTTGTAGTAGAAAAGAATTTAGAGTTTATTCTAACAAAATTCAAATTCCGTAAGAGTCATACTGTTTGCAGATTCTCTTAACGTTATCCAGTTTTTTTCTAAGGCTTCGGACACGACATTCTTCGAGCATCCGGTTAAATTACTAGGAGATGACTCTGCCGTCCGAATCCCGGATGTCCTTTCAACCTTCCACGAAGAGCCAGGAATAAATCGTTCCTCTGAGCAATTTCACTTGGGCAAAAGTTGCAACCACTAATGATACATCACAGCTTGAACAAAAAAAAATGAGAAAACAAGAACAAAGTCTGATCGCACCTCTTCGGCCGGTTAGCTTTCTGATGCTTTACATTGTTTGAATTCTCTGAAAAAATTATTTATCTTATTATTCACTTTAGTGTACTCACGATCGGTCATTATCAATATATCGATACCCATTGATTATGATACATCAGAACCAACTGTGACTAATTATTGATATAAGAATTATCATAACCAACTACGATTCGTAATAGGATTATTATTTAGTCTAACACGTAAAATTAATTTCCAAATTATTCTAATCGACAATTCAAACAGTCTGGAATTCAATGAAACTAAATGCGAACGGTTTAGCACGAGGATAAAAAATATATTAGCCACTATGTTAAACGTGTGGTAATTGTCAACGTGACTCATTCACTCTTACATTTGTAACATCAAATTTCAATACTGATTACAGATATAATTTTAACTCTTCCTGTCCATTGTATAGTGGCGATATAGATATACCAGTAGTGAAAAAAAATTGTATATAACAATTTTGTTTCATATAAAAAAATTTTTCGAACGGCATACATTTTAAAAATTTCATTCGTATTCGACGACATAATTACAAGACAGTTCTATTGTCTCTAGTGAACAGGATAAAGTATAATGATTTCTTGGAGCTGACTCGACTACACGGTATTGCTAGGAACTGATAAATTTTACTTGAAAAATTGAAATGCTTTTTTAACAAGGGATTTAACGTCAGCTGTGAACGCCCGACGAAGCTCTGCAGTAATGGCGGTTTGGCAGGGATTGTATAATTATGATTTCATGAGTGGTTGCACCGTTCAAGTGAATCCGGGTACAGGTTAATGACCAGCAACTCCTTGAGGGCCGCTATCGAAATGGAGTTTCGTCGTAACTATGTGGACGCTCTTTGATATCCTCATTCTATGGTCTATTTGGAGCTTCTATTACCTCCAACTATCCAGTTCCCTGAGCATATAGACATTGTTAAAATTATATGAAATTCCATTATCGGCGAATCAGTCATGCACGCCATGTCCCGGATGTCGTAATTTTAAAGGATCAAAGCTATACAAATTTTTAAGATTAACCTAGACGAGTCTTTACATACGGTTCTGCCGATAAATTGTAAAAGATCGTCTGCCAATATCCTGACAGATATATAAGGCAAAAAACATTTTTTTCGAAATTAAGTAAAAGTCATTTTTGAATTTCATACCTTGCAATGCTTCTAGATACTTTCATTCAAATCATTTGATTCTGATGATTTAAACATTTTTATTAATTATGTCAATCCTTCTCCTATATTCTTCAGGTGTCGAAGTATTTCACATCATCCTCAGGTCATGCAACTCCTGTACAATTACTGCACGATTAACCCGTTACTCTTAATCTCGATAGACAAGAAGCGATAAATACACTGCCGGTATTACGCGAAGCCATTGGAGAAAACCTTGTGCCGCTTAAAAGGAGAAATATATGTGTATATATACATATTGTTACGTCCCGTCAGGAATTGGATTTAAGTTGAATCTCCAATGTTTTACTGGAAGCTCACGTCGGAAGAGAAGTCATAAAATCATCACGACAATGGCGAACTCAATGTAATACTTAAGGCGTCCTTCCAGTGTCAGCGACCACTATGCGACTTGAGGACAATCGCTTTGCAAAAGGCTTCGTGAACATTACGAGACAATAATACGAGCCATACTCTTCTTGCATGGATTTTGTATATATATATATATTGCATATACTGTATAGAAAGCATACACGGCCGTCTCCACATAGTAACGAGACGATAGAGATACGCGTGGCAAGGCGATTGCCTACGTGACGCCTCAAGCTTCCTGTCCAATGTGTCCTACATATCCGTATGCTTTCGGCATGTCTTTCTTGTGATTTAGCGTCATTTGTGTCTTGAGAGAAAACATTATTTTCTAAACGTACATTACAAGTTAATTAAATATGTCTGCAGATAAGAAGAGGTTCGTGTGTCGTTTGAGTTGAAAATTTTTTTGTATCTTCATTCGTTGTCGTTAGATTTTATATTTAATTAAATAATATTCGATGACAGTCCAGATAATCTGACTACGATCAGCTGGTACAACTGTCAGATAGTTATACGTAATTAACTAGAAGATATCATTCTTACGTGATGCCAACCTCGTGATCTTAAACAATGATGACAATTGTAGAACGGCCAAGGCGGTTATTTTAAATTTTTAATAATCCATGACGAATGAATGATAATGATGACGTTAACGAGCGTCATAGAATTCAAGATGGATACCCGTATTTTGCGGTATGAAATTAAAAAATTATTTTTCAACAGAAATTCAATGTCATCAATGTAACCAGATTTGTAAGCGAGTCACGAATGATAACTACTAAGATCATCAATGCCCTATGCGAATGTTGTAAGGTTGTCATAAACCCAAAAGAAAAATTTTTGATGCAATTCAACTATACATCCTCTAACACTGATCCTTTGTTAGTTTGTCTGAAAGTCTTTATTTTGGTTTTCAGGACTACCAGTTTTGGAAGAACCGTCTGCTACCATCGCTTCTGTCAATTTTGACAGCACATCCACCACGCCAGCTACTGCAGCAGATGACGTAGAGGGTCATCCTATGGATGATATTCTACCAGGAACTAAGGTACCTCCAAGCACCGTTGACTTCCTGGACGTGCCTCAACACACGGAAACCGAACTGGGATCATCCGTTCTATTAGCTTGTAGAACTGTCAATCCGGTTGCAGAGTGTCAATGGTCTTGGCAGCCTTTACCACCGGTGCATCTGCCACTTCCGGATATAAACGAGAGCTCATCACTGTCTGCGTGTTAGTAATACGATTGAAATTTCGGTTACAGTTTTTAATAATAATTAATGTCATTAATTAGTTGTTACCGTATCAGTATAATTTATTGTCAATAATAAATTGTATCAGTTTAATAAGTCAGGATTATGTAGCATTAATTATGGTTAGAGTATTAACCAAGACTTTAATTGCTGTTTTATTTATTTTATATTGTTTTTTTTATAGCTACTGCGGTTTCGCTCAACGCAACAACCTCCAATACTCCAACCGCTCAATCATTACCAGTTCGTCTATTTCCTGCATTTGGAAATAATAGCAATGATTGCTCTGTACGATTTTCGAGTACCAAACATGAACAGGCTGGTTATTGGACTTGTGCTGCGAGAAGTTCTCAGGATGATCCTTTTACCAGTACGGAACCAGCTAAGCTTAGTATTATTAATGATAATCAGGGTAAGTGGATATCTATTTTTGTGATCAATGAACTAAACAGGCAAAACAAATATTTGGGATTCGAAATTTCACAGAGGTAACCATTGCTTTTGCTAAACACGAAGAAACTGTAGAGGCACAGGCTGGTTCCTCGACGCAAATTATGTGCAAAACAAAGACTCCAGTTCGCGAATGCCAGTGGTCCTGGCGCCAGTTGAATCAGTCTCAGCCATGGAATTTGGAAGTGAAGAAATTTCCAGCCTTTGGAAATGACAGTACTGAGTGTAGTATAAAATTCAAAAATGTTCTACCGGAACAAGAAGGCTTTTGGACCTGTGGAGCACGAACCAATCCGAATGCAACATTCACTCAATCTACTCCAATTCGATTTTTAATATCCGAAGGTATTATAAACTGTTTGATATAGTATTTTCTAATTATATCATTACATTGTTTCTCAAAATACTTTCGATGAGACAAGAAATCGGCATGAGGGTCAGCAGACGCATTACTTAACTTGCGGTTTGTCGCTTAAATAACGGAAAACTAATTATAACGGGACATTTGCCATACCTTCAACAAAACTGAAGTTGCTAAATTTTATGCCGATTTAGGAAAGTATGCATGATCCAAAGATGTAGTGTTCAAGCACTTTAGCTGGAATACACTTTTTTTTCTATCCAACATTGACAATCTGTTGATCTCTACGATTTCCTTCGTTGCACTTTGTTCCAGTCGAATTCGTACAACTCTCCCGTGGCATACAGATAGCAGCCGGTGAAACGGTATTCTTGCGATGCCTAGCCAACAAACCTGTCGTTCAATGTGAATGGTCTTGGAAGGCAACTAATTCTAGCGAGGACACAATGATAGTAAAGAAATTCTCACCAAACGAGGATAACGATCACGACTGTTCAGTTAGATTCAAGAAGATCCTCCACGAAGAGGAAGGTCTTTGGACATGTGGAGTTCGTTTAACTCCGGGTGGAGTTCTTCACGAAGCTCCTCCTGCGACAGTCTCTCTTCTGCCATCTGGTAAGAGCCCATAAATCAATTTTATAAAAACTTAAACCAAGACCTTTAGATTAGAAAAAGTTCCTTTTACTTCTCTTAGCCAAATTGAGCTTTGCGGAAACCCCGGAAGACACATCGGTACCGATCGGTAGTGAAACTACTCTAAAATGCGTGACAACTAGCCGCGTAGAAAAATGTGCCTGGACATGGAAGCCACTGAGCGGAAGCGACAGTGAAATCGTAGTTCGTGAGTTTCCAAGTAAGGGGGATCTGGGTAGAGACTGTAGCCTTGAACTGGCGCATGTCTTCACCGAAGAACAAGGTCACTGGGGCTGCAGAGTATCAGTGACGACCCTGAACACAATGTTGGCTTCGTCAATAGCTAAACTCACAATCTTTGAACAAGGTTAATAATCAGCAGAATCATTAGTTGATCCACGCACGTGCGTTACAAAATGTCCTACTTTATACCTTTGATCTCACAGACGATGTTCGGTTCTCCGAACTCTCCAAGGATATTCAAATATCTTCCGGAGGGACTGTCCTCCTACGATGCGTCACTTCCGCGGCAGTGGAACAATGCCGATGGTCACTTACGCCAGCAAATTCGAACACTACCGTTGTGGTAAAACAGTTTCCAGCTGCAGGTGCCGAAGGTCGGGACTGTAGCGTCCGGTTGAGCCACGCCCTCGCAGAACAGGAAGGACTCTGGACGTGTGGCGCCAGGATGCGTGGCCAACATAATTATACAGATGCACCATCAGCTAAGCTCAGTCTCCTGCAACCAGGTATCATTGAATCCTGAGAGAGGAACTCGTCAACGTACGAGACGTAAATACGTTGCGCGTATGAGCACCATATCATCCTACGGTGCTGCTGCTGCTCCCGCTGATAATGATTGTGGTGGTGGTGGTGTTGGCGATGGTGATGGAGGTTGAAAGAGGATTGGTGCTCAAAATCACAAACTGCACGCGTCGTGAGATACCTTAATTTTTTAGACTCATCTCGGCTGACGAAATAAATACACGTAACAAATTGTTTTTATATAAGTCCTCGAAGTAACCACGAGTCAAGATGAGATCATCGTATAGGAAAAAAGAGATTGCAGAAAAAAATTTTCTTTAATACATTCAATATGTATCACGACATTAGTGCTCATCCCCATTGAAAACGGACGTCCGTCTCTATGACTACAACTAAGTTTCCTAGTGTATTGCCATAAGTTATTGAGTCTTGCATTTATTACGTCATACGTATAGCTTTAAGATCGATTTGCATTTATTAGCCTTAGTGTCGCCCCTTATTTATCGCTCATCGTTAGCGTTCATCGTTTATCCTTTCTCTTGCCAAAATTACTTAGCGAGGCGCGAAACGTCGGTAATTCAAAATATTTAACAACGAATTCACACAAGAGATCGCATTTTCATATAAAAATAATCCTTTTGGGGATCATCTAGTCTCCGTTTCTCATCGTTAAATGACAAATCATTCATCCTCAAGTGTATAGCGTCTTCCTTTAACCTTTAACAATGACCTCCAGCCATTAGCGCATGCACGCACCCACGCATAAAATGCACGTACGAACGCAAAAGACTCTCCCGTAGAAGCTTTTAAGTAGTAACGCTTATCGATGATATTTAATTGATAACACGTGAAAGTAAATTATCATGAAGTAATAATAATGTAATTTTCTCGTTTCATATCATCCTCAACGTCATTCAGAATCTATTCGTGTTTATGTATATCTATGTATACAACCTTATCATAGCTAGGCTCAAAAAGCATTTATTATTATGTACGAAAGTTCGCTAATGACGTCACTCGCGCGATATCGATAATAAATAATTGTCCTATCGCTTCCACGATATTTATTTTTGTCCGCGTCATAGAAATTCGCCCGCGATCTATGATTGCCGCGATTAATCTTACTGCGATGTACTTCGAAATCCGTGAAAGACTGAAATCTGAGCTGTGAACTATGGAAATGGTATCTCTCGTATCCACTGTAACTTTAGTTGAAGAGAAAAGCATTTCTTTCATAGGACGATTTAATCCAAAATGATAAACGCCGTCCGAACGAGATACGTTTGATTAAGAATTCAATATAAAAATCATGAACCAAAATGGAGGATGCCTTAAAAGTGCGTAAAGGTAGTCCGACACGGATTTTTGGAGGTTATATATTACCTTAAAACTAGTTAGACAATTTTTAGAATTAAGCTCTGACTTCTTTAGATAGATTATACGTTGCATGTGTGTCAACGGTGTTTATAGTTGGCACAATTAATTTCGACATTCACTCATATTCGCACAGATAATTTAAAAAGAAAAGGTAGGATCTGTGCCCCTTTTAAATCACGGGGCGTCACCTTCGACTGGCCTTTTATAAGACAGTGAAAAAAATTAATGACAGCTTTTATTTTCGCGTAATCCACATGCAGGGCCAGTACTATGTCGAACGTAATATCACGTTATTTTGTTTGCCCATGAAAGAAGATGAATGTTGCGCGATACGTGTAAGGGAGCAAATATCGCTAATTAAAACTTGAACAAAATTGGCTTCAATGGTTGCAGATTAGTTCGCATTTAGCTCTTCGCTCGAATATAAATGTCTTAATTGCGCAACACTTATCGTCATTTGTCATTACGCACATATGAACGCCCAAAGATCGGCTACATTTAATGTAAAAAAAAAAAGAAAACTTCCTCAATAAAGGATAATGCGAAAAGGAACCAATATCGAACTACTCATTTCTCGTCACCTTCACGTTATATGTACAATATTTCATATAAAATCCACGGTTTCCACGTTGTCATTGCACTTCAGGGATTCTCGCACTGTACCACCTTATTGCTACTGTGTCTTTTGTACACCGATGCACAAGCGAAGACAGCCATTTTGAAAGAAACTAAACTTCCGGTACTATGATGGAAGCCGTTAAAGATTATAGAATATGCGTGCACCTTGTACTTGGTGACGGTGACCTTGGTTTTGGTCTTGACAACGCAACCATCTGACACAGATTATCAAAGAACAATTTAATTAATTGAAGAAATACGCATTAAAAGATTTTATCATCGACTACCGATCATGCTTACACCGGATGCTTCCACATAAAAACAATGAAAATTCTGTACGGTGGTGAATGGTGATTCTTCGGAATATCTGGAAGCTTTTGGTAGAGCGATAAGAGAAATTGCTATGCGATGATCAACGTGGAAGATTTATTAGTGGGTATTGACCATTTTTAGAACCTGTTACCATGGTACTTTGGGCTGCTACTCATCAGAAGGTCTCTCTGGCGTGTAGGGTACGTCCTGTTTCACCAGAAACCAAATGTCATTGGTTCCATGCACCAAATGTTCATGTGCAACAGAATAATTCTACAAAGATGACTAAGTGAGTTTTTCATGTATCTTTAAAACTTGTCTTTGATTGGCTTGGATAATTTTTGATTAACTGAAACAATTAATATGTAATTTTTTTAAATAGATACAATGTACAAATGAATTACTCCTCGGGGATATGTACTCTGCAGCTTAAGCCTGATCATACTGACCTAGGACAATGGACCTGCAGATTTACCCTGAGCAATGAGAATGGCATAATGGAATTAGGAAGTACTGCTGTTGTAGTTCTTAATAATGTGACTGGTTTGTATCAGAGTAACTGATTATAGGATAAGATGAGGAAATAATAAGGATTAATTTTACTTGTTCGTAGATGAAAAATTAGGATGGATCGTAGGAGCTTTGACTACCATGGTATTATTCCTTATGATCATCGTCGTCGTCCTGGTCGTCTGCAAGGCTAAGCTCTTTACTCGACGTGTCCCGGAAGTCTTAGAAACTATGTCCAGTACTGAGAGGAAACAAAATAATCAATTGTGCTCTGATCGATATACTGAGGGACCGACAAAGATAGATTTCAGATTTTCTGATCAAAATTCACTGGATAGTTTGCCAGATGTAAATTCTGTTATACCGAATAGAAGTCCGCATTTGTATGAGCGTGTTGAAAAGCGTACTGTGCCTGTATCGAAGACGTTATATGAAAATGTTAAAGGATAATTCTTGTTACTTCTTATATTTGTTATTATTTTTTTAAGGTGTATAAAGAAATTTTACCTAATAACTTTTTACTCTATCTATTGTAAATCAAATTATATTGAATAAGTTTACCTGTAAAAACAGGATTAGGCATAAAAATATGTTACATCGTTATTAATTAAAAAAAGTATATCAATTTATGATTAATATAAAAATTGCAAGTACGAACGTAGTTTTGAATAATCAAAGCTTTTTGAATTGTCTATTTCTCGTAGATTTTATATTTACAAGCTTTATACTGTATACATACATTTATTTAAGAGCATCCAATTGAGCTTGAATTTTCTCTAAATTCTGATAAAGTGTAGATAAGTCCTGTTTATTCATTTCCACTGTCAAATTTGTGGCTGGTGTGCCAGTTAAACCTAATTGAAGCAACACAAGTGGTCGTGCTTCTTTGCTGATTCCTGATGACGATGATTGCATATTCAGACTCCAATTAATATCGTTCACCTAGAATTGATATTATACAATGATCACGATAAATCAATAAAATGCATAATTGTTTAAATTTCAAATTGACTTCTATATGTAACCTGAGTATGAAATATAGATTTTTGTCTTAGGACATCGATAATTCCTTTGGCATACATGACCCATGCATTTAATAAAATAGCAGCTTTTTCATCTTCTATATTAAGAGGATCCTTCATATATGCTTCCATAACTGCTGGTTTTACAATACTATAAGCAGCTTGCGTATACATTAACGTAACTGTGTCTAACAGCAAACTCAGATCATCTTTATTTAGATCAAGTGAGACTGATAATTTCTCTTCTTCTTCAGCATTAAATACTTTCGAATTACTGCCTGATTGTAAACTTTGACAGATACGGTTGACGAGAAGACGAAACTTCCCACTATCCACCCGATCGATGATTTTTAAACCCTTTTTAAGCCTGAAAAAATAAATGTATAATGTTCCTCCAATTTGAATTAGATTTATATTTTGTATCACCTATCGTAGTGCCATCTATAGGAAAAGTTTATACAAACGTTTAACGTCAAAATATGATCACGAACATATGAAATTAACAAAAGAGTTCTTGTCGACAGATAGTTAGAATCATCAATAAAGTTATTTATTAAGATTGTATCAAATATTATTAAATATATCATGATGAATTAAGGCAATTCTACCTTGGAGTCACAACAATCCAAGCTGCCATTGCTCCTTTCCACCTACTGCGACCTACGAGTAAGTAATATTAGAGAGATGAAAGTTCATATGTTGGAAGCTGGTTGCAAGTTTCATATGTTTCATATGTTTTAGGCGATACCAAAATCATGGCGCTAAATCGTAGCAGTGAGTCTGGAAGTTTGATTCTGTGATCATCCGTCGACAATGCGAATCCCGTCGTAGCCGAGCTAAACGTGAACAAGAACGTGTAGCTCAGCAGGCAGAGGTTCTCCGCAACTCACCTTTGGATCCTAAAGCAACTCTTGGAACGAGACCGGGGACTAGAGAACTTATGAAGAACTATTGATAAAGTCTATTGTTGAAACATTTTAAAGACATTTTTAGGAAAGTGCAGTACCAATCTGACGCATGTGTAGAACCTCAGTTTGAACTAAATATTATTGGATCTTGATTTACTTTCAAAATTTATTAAAAATATAACATTGAAGCTAAATCAAAATCTGGCAGAATATACGGAGTGGATAAAAATTGAATTGAAATTGTAGAATATTGAAAATAAATTTCGTTCAGATTGAAAAATTAATAAATTAGGTGTTTGGAACATTGAAATAATTAATGAAATCAATAAAGTAAAATATTAACATTTAGAAATCGGAAATTTCGTCCAAGCATATTTAGAAATACAGGAATTGTCCAAAATTGTGTGTGCGCAAATTCTTCGCGCAGGACGGTGAGTGGGAGCAGGCGGAGAGTGGGGGGAGCGTTCAGTCCTTACCATCTCTCTTCTTCACTCTTTCTTTTTAACAATCTTTCTCTTTTTCCCTTCAACATCATCTTCCCTATCTGCTATTCCCTATTTCTTCCTATGTCTCCATCATTCTCCTCCTAATATATCCTCAAAAACTAAGTTTCTAAAATGTCCTTTGGAAAAAGAAAAGTCCAAAGTGGCAGCGCATATTAACCTACAACACTTATGTTATCTTGCAGTGATATATTTAATATATCTGTAATGTTACTGCTATTGCTAATCTTTCGCGAGCCATATATGTATGTACACTTGTACTCCGTATACTGTATCATTATTGCATTTTTCGAATAAATTATCTTGTAACACTTATACACGTTGAGTTTCTTTTATCCTCTGCGAATATCCCAGAGTACGAATGAGTTCTGTTTCTCTCCTTCTCTATTCCATCATAATAGCATCCTTTTCCTCTTCTCTTGCCTTATGCTTCGACGCACCCTTGCTGCTATACTCCATTTTCTCTACCATTATTTTTCATTCTATCTCTGCCATATTATCCGTATTCTCACTTTGCTTTTCCGTTATCAATACTGCCTTCCACCAAAAAAATTAATTCGCTTAGTTAATCCTTAGCTTAGCCGTATGTTACCCGATATTCTTACTTATTCTGTACATCCTGCCTTAATATTTCTTATCTTGAAAAGCATACAGTTACATAGGAGTCGTCACTCTATTCTTCAATTTTGAAACTACTCGAAATTGCATCTTTCTAAGATCTCTTAGTGCAGAAAGCTAGAATAGTCCATAGAAGAGGCTGGCAAAGGTTAAATTGCGATAGGGCCATTTTGAAAAAATCCCATTATTTTTTGGAAATTTTTGGTTCGAAATTTCGCCGATAAGGGCACCTCCTGGGCAGGATAAGTGACGCCATCTCTGAGAGAAAAAGAGAACTTTTGCTGTGAAAATCGACATTTTGAAGCTTCCTCTATCGTTGATATACGGAACTAAAATTTATAAGATTTTCTGGGGAAATCGGCATTTTGAAGCGCCCCCTATCGTTGATATACGAAACTAAAATTTGTAAGATTTTCTGGGAAAATCGGCATTTTGAAGCGCCCCCTATCGTTGATATACGGAACTAAACTTTGAACGAATTGCTGGGAAATCGGCATTTTGTACCAGCAAAACCACTGGCTCTCCCAGAGATCCTTATCTGTCCTTATCCTGGACTTACCCTGCCCAGGAGGTGCTGCCCCCTTATCGGCGAAAATTCGAACCAAAAATTACACAAAAGTAAAGTAATTTTTTTAAAGTGGCCCTATCGCAATTTAACCTAAGCCAGTCTCTTCTATGGACTATTCTAGATTTCTGCGTTAAAAGATCTTTCAAAATTTCAAGGAAAAAGCCCTAAACCCAACCCTTTCTAAGATACAGCTATTCAAAGATGCAATTTCGAGTAGTTTCAAAATTGAAGAATAGAGTGACGACTCCTATGTAACCGTATGCTTTTCAAGATAAGAAATATTAAGGCAGGATGTACAGAATAAGTAAGAATATCGGGTAACATACGGCTAAGCTAAGGATTAACTAAGCGAATTAATTTTTTTGGTGGAAGGCAGTATTGATAACGGAAAAGCAAAGTGAGAATACGGATAATATGGCAGAGATAGAATGAAAAATAATGGTAGAGAAAATGGAGTATAGCAGCAAGGGTGTGTCGAAGCATAAGGCAAGAGAAGGAGGAAAAGGATGCTATTATGATGGAATAGAGAAGGAGAGAGACAGAACTCATTCGTCCTCTGGGATAATCGCAGAGGATAAAAGAAAATCAACGTGTATAAGTGTTACAAGATAATTTATTCGAAAAATGCAATAATGATACAGTATACGAAGTACAAGTGTACATACATATATGGCTTGCGAAAGATTAGCAATGACAGTAACATTACAGATATATTAAATATATCACTGCAAGATAACATAAGTGTTGTATGTTAATATGCGCTGCCACTTTGGACTTTTCTTTTTCCAAAGGACATTTGAGAAACTTAGTTTTTGAGGATATATTAGGAGGAGAATGATGGAGACATAGGAAGCAATAGGGAATAGCAGACAGGGAAGATGATGTTGAAGGGAAAAAGAGAAAGATTGTTAAAAAGAAAGAGTGAAGAAGAGAGATGATAAGGACTGAGGGAACAAGGAGAGAACAATATGCGTAAAACGTCTGCACCAGAATAAGTTTATTCGAGAGTAGCATGAAAAGAGAACACTGGGAAAGTAGGAAGTATAAGGGCTTGCGAAAGAATAGCAATAACAGTAACATTAGAGATATACTATATATATCACTGTAATATATTATAATATTCGTGTTGTGTGTTATATGCACTACCACTTTGAACTTTCCTTTTTTTAAAGTACATTTTAAAGACTTAGTTTTGAAGGATATATTAGGAGGAGAATGATGGAGACATTGGAAGCAATAGGGAATAGCAGACAGGGAAGATGTTGTTGAAGGGGAAAAGAGAAAGGTTGTTAAAAATAATGAGTGAAATGGGCCCCTCCCCGCCCATTTCCGTGAGGTCCTGCCTCTCCACAAGGGAGCTACGACCTCTCCGAGGAAGGAAAGGAAGTCGGGTCGAGGGACAAGAAAAACGTAAAAAGGGGTAAGGTAAGTTAAACGCGAAAAAGTGAAGTTAAGTTAAACGCAAAAGGGATAAGTTAAACGCGAAAGG